>PVJA010051277.1:0-12909 GCA_004027025.1 Myocastor coypus | reverse complement strand
AAAAAAAAACAGGAAAGAATATACTTCTCTTTGGACTAAAAGGAAGCAGATACATATACAATCAAAGGTTTTGCAATTGCAGTGTGCCACCAGTGAAGCTTGTGACGTTGGAGGCTATTGAATCTGAGCCTCCTAAAGCTCATCTCACCAATCTAGCTCTGCTTTCCATGCATTGTAATTAGGGATTTTTTTTTTCCTTGCTGGGTGGTCAAGGGCAAGTGGAAGCAAGGCTCAGCTCCCAGCGGTGGGGTTTGGGCTGGGCTGGAACAGGAAGTTAGTTGCGGGAACCTGTTGGTTGATTTCTTTATGATAGCCATTCTTTGTGGGGAGAGATGGTATCTCAGTGTTGTTTTAACATACATTTCACAAATGGCTAATGATGTCAATCATTTTTGTTTGTTTGTTTATTTTTATGGCCGTCTCAGCCTGCCCTGAGGGCAGGGCTGGTGCAGCATGTGGTGCCGGGGATGGAACCACGGTCCCTGCAGCTGCCTAAGCTTAGGGAAGCAGGCACTTTAAACCACTGAGCCATCCTGCCGGGCCCCTGAATCATTTTTTCATGTATTACTTTCTAGTGTTTCTTCTGAGAAGTGTTTGTTCATTTTGGAAGCCTATTTCTGGATAGGGTATTTAAATTTTGGGGTTTTAGTGTATTTATTTCTTTATAAATTCTAGATACAAGTCCTTTGAGTACTTATTAGTTAAGATTTTTTTGAAATTTATGGGTTGTCTTTTCACTCTGTAGTTTCATTTGTAGGGATTTATTGGAATATCAATGATTGATGGAAAATATCAGTTCCATGTAAAGCCTAAGGCATTTGATATTAAGAAAGATAATGAGGTTAAGCTCAAGTGGCTATGTTATAGGGTAATTATATCACTAAGCTTCTCTTCTGGATGGTTAACAACTTAAGTTTGCAGATCAACACAGTAGAGGAAAAACAAGGACTACAAGGACAGTCCATATTTTGGTACTAGACCCTCAAGGTCAGTGAGGACTCAGGACATAAGAGAATGTGTAATATAACTTCCTATGACTCAGCGGAGTCCCAAATTTTCTGCTCAGGCATATCATGGGCTGCAAAGGAAAGTGACTCTCGGAGTCACCTAGAGAGAAAACCTCTCAGTCTTTCTCAGATAACAAATTGATCAAGCAATGGCCATGACTCATCCACATGGCTGACACAAAAGATCTTCAAAACACTGTACATAGTTTCAGGGTAAATCCTGAAGGGATTTAACTACCGTGTCAGATACAAAAGTTACATTTTTGTTGTATAGATCTTGCTTTATCTTGGTCTTAAAAATCCAGCAAAAATGTCTAACATGAGGTATGAAAAGTAAAGCCATATTAATATACTGAGCTGTAAAAGGCTCAAGTCAACAGTTTCTGGCACTGCCAGTTCTGCTGATAACCCACTACTATTACGAACTATTTGACTATATATATAACTACTTTCTCAGTTCATTGAGAAGAGAGATTTGTATTGTTATAGCTAGTTGTCCCCCCAAAGCCTCATGAAATGATGAGGCCAAGACTTCTAGACTTTGAGACTTGAATGGTGATCCACTGGGATTATGTGTTTTCCTACTGTTGGGATTATGGTCTGAGTACAGCTGGGACTATGGGTGTGGCCTGAGGTGGATAGGCTAAGGCAGAGAGCCTGATGTAATTTAAAAAGAGAGACAGAGAGACAGACTTCCGTGGTTTCTCTGCTATCCTGGTTGGTTGGTTGCCTCTGGTGCGATTGTTGCTGTTCCCTTGCTGTGAACTGGATGCTATCTGCCCTGTTCCACACTCAGAGCTGGACCAGCCGAATAAGGACTGAAAACTGCAGTAACTGTGAGTTAAATAAACCTTTCCTTGCTTCACTTTGAGTGTCGGGTATTTGTCCCAGCAACGGGTACAAAGTAACTAAGACAGTACTAATAGTGATTAGAAGAGATATAATGTGTACATCTTGTACTCTGAACAACTACTATGAAGACAACACTGTGCAATTTATTAATTATGTAACTGTCCAACTAACCTGTTTTGAAAACGTCTTATTTCTTTCTCATTAAAATTAATAAAATTAAAAAATAAAAATATAGAAACTATTCAACACTTGGTATCTTTTCTTAATGCATTACTGGGGATTAAACTAAGGGCATTCACTAATCTATGTCCCATGTTCTTCTCCCTTTTTGAGACAAGACCTCACTTACTGGATTCAAACATAGAATGCTAATGCCTTACCTTTCTAGAGTATTATGATTGTATGTGTTTTTCACTGTGTCTGTCTTATATTTGTTTTTACAGCAGAAAAAATCCTGAGGATATCAACACACCCAAGTAACCAATGACAACATTATGGAATAAAAACTGTACTGATTCCACAGGTACTTAATCTGATGTATTGAATGTGATACAACATAATTTCAATGATTTTCTTGTGAAAATGTATAATAACATCAATTTATTTTTATTTTTTTATGATTTAGTATTTTATTGTTTAAATTTAACAATGGTTATATTACATAATAACATCAATTTAGTCATTAGAAATCATGAGACAGATATCAAGGAAATATCTTTTAAATATATGAAGGAATCAGGAGATAACAATAGTTACAAGATGGTGGACAAGTGTACAACCTATCAGGAATAGGTGTCAATCTAAAATAAAGAGTCAACTCAATGAAATAATAATTTAAATATAAGATGCAACAATGAAACTAATAGAAGAAATCACAGGGTAGCTATTAAGAGTATTGATTTTGGACAATAAAAGCACAGTCCCTTAGTTATTTCTTTTCCTATGGAACAAATCAATCAACATCTAAATTTATTTATTTATGTTTTTCAAAGAATTTTTTATTTTATATTTTTTTTTCTTGTTTCAGAACCTTTGTTGTTTAGTCACTCATTTTTTTTATGGCTGGCTCAGCCCACGCCGAGGGCAGGGCTGGCGCAGCATGTGGTGCCGGGGATCGAACCACGGTCTCTGAAGCTGCCCAAGCTTTCCCAAGCAGGCGCTTTAGACCACTGAGCCATCCTGCTGGGCCCCAATATCTAAATTTAAAGTAAGAAGGGTTTATCTAGCTCACAGCTTGTAGGGGTTTCAGTCTAGAATTCAATGGCTTCAAGGCAGGGTCACTTGGCAGAGAACATTTAATGGTGAGCAGAATGTATCAAAGCTACAAGGGGCCTTAAGAGCATCTTTCTGCCCATTTTAAATTGTATCAAAGTTTCTGGGATTAGAGAGATGACAAAAGAATCAGTGGATCGATTTAGTAATCACACAGCCTTGCTCCCAAAATCACACACTGTAGATCTAAACACCACTGAAAAAGCCAAGCTTATCACTTCATGAGGCTTTAGGGGGACATACAGACCCATACTATAACACATGGTATACAAAGTCAACCTTAGACAAAATTAGAATCAGTTAACCAAAACATGTCTGTCCAAAAATGATACAAAACTGTGAAGATATGACATAAATATTAGAAGAAAATGTGTGCAATCTATAGTCTGAAAGAGTCAATACCCAGCTAAACATGAACAATAACTCTAAATAGACATTTCACAAAATAAGAAAAATTGAACACAAGAAAAATACTCAATATCTCTAAGTATTATTGGCATGTTTTCACCTCACTACAGGAAGGACTATCATAAAAAGATTAGGGTAATCTTAGCAAGGATGTACAAAAACAAATACACACTAGTGACAGAAATTTACAGAGGTACTAAGAAAAACAGAATGGAAGTTTCTTTTTTATTTTTTTTTCTTGTTTTAGAACTTTTGTTTATTAATTTAATTTTATGGCCGGCTCAGCCTGCCCTGAGGGCAGGGTTGGTGCAGCATGTGGTGCCGGGGATGGAACTGCGGTCCCTGCAGCCGCCTAAGCTTTCCTAAGCAGGCGCTTTAGACCACTGAGCCATCCTGTTGGGCCCCAGAATGGAAGTTTCTTGACAAATAAAATATTAACGTTATTATGTAATCTAGTAATTCTTCCGCTGGGTATATTTTAAGGAAATAATATTAGTATGTAGAAGATACAATGGCACATTTATATTCATTAAAGAACTAGTCATTTTTGCACTTTTGAGACAGGGATTTGCTATGTATTTCAGACTGAACACGAACTCACTTTTTGTCCCAAGCTGCCCTTAAAATCGCGATACCTACCTCAGCCCCGCAAGTGTTGGGATTGCAAGCATGCACCACCAGGCCCAGAAAAGAACTATTCTACTAGGATAATAGAACAATTATTCGTAAAATTTCACATGTTCACTTGTCACATTTTTAGTTTTATCATTTGAAAAAAGGATGGAGCTAGCATTATGCTAAGTGGTATTAGACAAGTATATGACCACAAGAACACATATATAATTTATACATTGAATATAGAAAGTTTGTTTTCAAAAATAAATAAATAAATAAATAAATAGTTTGATCTCATAGAAATTGAAAGCAAAATAGTGATTACCAGAGGCTCAGCAGAGTAGGAGCAAGAAAGAGATGGGGAATGGTTGATCTATGTATGTGTGGTAAATTGTTTTGAGCAACAACTGAGAATTTGTGATGCACTATGTTACAATAGGATGACTAGATGGGGAGATAGCTCAGTAGAATAAGTGCTTGCTTGGCAAATGCAGGGTCCTGAGTTCAATCCCCACTACTGCTAAATAAAATAAATAAATAAATAAATAAAATAAAGTAAAGGATGACTATAGTGATTCTGTACTGTATATCTGAAAAATCTGCAAGGATTTTCAATCAGTTGGCATGAAGGAATGATTAATGTTTGAAGCTATAGATATGTTTAACCTGATTACATAACGTGTGCATAGGGCCGGCCTGATAGCTCAGGCAGAATGCAGTGGCTTGATTTCCTTCCTTTATGTGCTGTGCCAGCCCAGGCCCCTGAGGTGACGATTGAGACTGGGCACTGTCACAAGCACCTGCAATCTCAGAATTTGGGAGGTTGTAAACAGGAGAATAACTACAACTCTGATCTATGTAGTGAGACCCTGTAGACACAGCACGCAGCACTAAACATATCAAAAAGTAAAACATGTATCAAATAATTTGTATATTGTAAACCACTATGTAAGGTTTATACTTCATGTGTTAAGATTTATTTAAACATATATATATATATATATATATATATATATATATATATATATATATCCTGTTTCCTTTCAGCATTTGATTTTTGTAAATATACTACCTTTATGTAAGAATTATTAAAATTTTAAATGCAAAATATTGTGAGCTATGATACAGCTTTCTGTAGAACAAAGTTTTATTATACTTAATAGGTCCAGATGTGAGACTATGACATAACGTAAAAATGGATTTCTAAATGTATTTGATTGCTGGAGGGTCTCACAATGCAACTCAGAATCATGGTGATCCCCCTGCTTTCAGCATCTCCAGAGCTGGAGTTACAACCATGTGCCACTATGGACAGGATCTGGTCAGCTCAGCCCACCCTGGGGATGAAGCTGGCATGGCATGTGATGCTGGAGACTGAATTATAATTCCACACTTGTCTAAGCAGGCACTTTAGTCCCCTGAGTTATGTCTCTGTCCCTGAGGGTTTTTTCTGGATTTCCTTAGTTTTTGACAAAGTTGAATGACATTTAGAAGTATTACAACTATTTATATTGTCTTCCAATGTTAATAAATTCTTGAATTTGTGAATTTAACTGCAGAATAGTCTCAGTTACACACTACAGCATAATTTTCATCTTGGTCAAACATTTTAATGATAACATATGTTTTAATTCCCTCCTAAGATTTACTTATTCAGGACATTTTATACTTATAGATATAAAAATCAGGTGATATTGTTTGGAATGCAGTTTGCTTCTTTTGCCTGGCCAACCACATATTACTTTGTTAAATTTTCCTATAGCCATTCTATAGTGTAATTCCATGGGTTATCATCTACATTTTATTCTTTTACAAAGGATTACCTATAAGCACAAACATTGCAAGGTGTCATGCTCTCTGTCTTGCCAATCTATAGACAATAAACAAATTTAATATGACAACTATATCTCTACAGAAAAACAAACTGCTTATAAATTCTGTGAACAACAAACGTTCTGAAACAAGAAAATAAAATAAAAAATTCTTTAAAAATAAATTCTGTGAACAAAATTAAAATAGCTCTTACTTTCAAGCCATAATTAGTTAATGGCAATATTGTAAACATTCACATTCAGTATACATTTATGTTAATTAGGCCCTTTGGTGACTAGAAAATAAAGGAAATTTTAATAAACCTTAACAAAAGGAAATTTAGTCAAAGATACTAAGGACACATAAATTTCAGAAAATACAAGCTCAAGTACCTATGTTATATAGTAACAGTATCACTAATCATGTCTTTTGGATGGTGAACAACTTAAGTTTGCAGACCAAAAACTTAGAGAAAAAGAAGGGCTACAAGGTTAGCCAATATTTTGGCTGTAGCCCTTCAAGGTCAGTAAGGACTCAGGACCTAAGAGAACCTGTGCTTCAACATCCTATAGCTCAGTGGTGTCCCAGATTTTTTGATCAAGGAGAATATGAGGCCACAGAGGAAAGGGGTTGATGATGTATAGTGTGCCTAAGGAGAGTCACCTAGAGAGAAAACATTCTCTCAGGCTTTCACAGAAGCCAAACTGGTCAAGCAATGGCTGTGGCTCATCTAGACAACTGACACTGACAAAAGTTCTACAAAATGCTGCACGTGGTTTCAAGGTAAATCCTGAGGGGATTTGACTGATCTTGTCAGATACAAAAGTTACATGTCTTGTTATATAGGTCTTGCTTTAACTTGGCCTTAACCATCCAGCAAAATATTTAGCCACAAGGCATAAAACGTAAAGCCAGATTAGTGTGCTGATCTGTAAAGGGCTCAAGTCAAAAGATTCCAACATTGGCAGTTCTGGTGATAACCCAATACTATTATGGAATAGCGGGCTATGCGAACAACTAATTTCTCTTAGTTCAATTAGAAGAAATATTTGTACCAATAGTGTTAGGAAAATTATCATGTCTCCATCTTGTACTCTGAATGCGTGCTATGAAGACAACAATATGTATTGTATTAATTATTTTGGCTATCCTACTAACATGTTTTTAAACTGTCACACTGTTATTTCTTATTAAAAGTAATAAAAAACTGGGGCCCGGCGCGATGACTCAGTGGTCTAAAGCGCCTGCTTGGGAAAGCTGGGGTGGCTGCAGGGACCGCGGTTCGATCCCTGGCACCACATGCTGCTCCAGTCCTGCCCTCAGGGCAGGCTTAGCCGGCCATAAAAATAAGTGAATAAATAAACAAAGGTTCTGAATCAAGAAAATAAATTAATAAAAACTAAAAAAGTAATAAAAAACTAACAGAATTCAGCAGCACAATCACATAGTGCAAAAACATTGTTTATTTTTTTACCTTTTGCTTTGAAATTCTGTGCCATTTCTACTATTCTATGTTGCTTTATTTTTGTCTTTGTCTTTGTACTTGTTATTATTTGTTTTTCCCACTTCAAAATAAAATAAGTTAAAGACAAATATATTATAAGATTAAGAGGGTCTAAGAACACAAGTAATAGGAAATGAAATTCAGAATACTTGTTATTTAAAAAGATAGACCTGTTTAAAAGATATTTGCCAGTACTACCACCACCACATGACAGCTGACAATGTGACACATATATACAAATATTCTGCCTATGTTTCCATCTTCAAATTCAATGGGGAGGAGAAAAATCTCTTGGTTAGTTGAAAGTAGGCCATGTGTTTAACTTCTTGATACCATCTTCTTCCATGGCAGAAGCATAGAGTTAAGACATAAGAGAGGGGTGCACAGGATTCTTGCTACTTGCACAAAAGACAATTGTAAAGTGGTAAATTCCCTTAAGTAAGCTAGGATTGCATTCAGAAAGATATGGCTTCTGGTAGCCAGCCACCCCCACTGACATACTTTTATATGTCAGTTGTGGATTCCACACACATTCTTTAACCCTGGCACATTGTATTATCTTTCCCAACACAAACTATTTATGTAGTTCTGCATTACTAATACTGTTGGAATTAAGCACTATGCTTTCACTGGGAAGAGTATAGCCTTAAATATGACACATTTCTGTGATAACACAAGATTAGCATCATACTTCAATTTTGTCCATCTTCTCCATGTATTTTTCATAAAAGACATTCTAAATATTTCATTATTTTGTGTATATAAATCTGAGGACAGAGGAACGTGAATGTGAATTTACCTAAAATTGTTCATTTAGAGAAACATATGTTTACTTATGTATTTTATTATTGCTTCTAAAATAGGTTGAATTCTCTCACACTATCCTGGAATAACACTGCATGGTATAGAGGTCTATGTACTTCCATATCTTCTGTCCTGATTTCATTTTTTTCTTTTGTCTAGTTGGATTTTTACTATAGCATTGACTGTAAATGTATTTTTATTTATTTTTTATTTTTAGAAAAGGGTCTATAGGGTGTTCAAGGGTCTCACTACTATATTGGATTCATAGTGATCCATCTATTTATAGCCTCCCAGGAGCTGGGATTACAGGTGTGTGCTACCATGCCCAGTCTCAGTTGCTGTCTCAGCACACCTCGGTGTACAGCCATCAAGGCAGGCCTGTGGATCAAACCCCTGGCCCCTCTATCTAACCGTAGGCACTTTAACCCACTGAGCTATTTGGTAGACCCAAACTCTAACTTTAGATATGTGATTAATTCCCCAGTTTGGCTTGGGACTATATTTTTATACTGGATGATCTTAAAGAATATATTATTTCTTTTTCCTTTATCTTTTGCAGAACTTTTGAGCTATCGTGATTTTAATATGTTCTTTATTTTTACTCCCACTTCTGTGCTTCACGTCAGATTCAAGCTTTTTTCTTATGGTCAAAACTGTATAACCACAATTTTTTTTGGTTCTTTCATCAGTTTCCTTAAAAATAAGTAACTCAATTTGTATGACGTGATTTTACCTGCTTTGGTCTTTTGCTGCCCTCTCATGGCCACTGTTGCTCGTTTTGCTGTAGATCTATATGTATATCTAAAATTGTATGTAATGAAGAGACAAAATCGTTAGAAAATCCACCAACTCAAGATAAGATGCGTTTTAAAAAATTAAAGCATATAAAAAATTTAAGGAGACAAGTGAAGCTTTAAGAATTAGTTTCAGATAAAAATAAAGATTTGCCTACCCAAAATATGTTTTATATGGTAGTTGAAAGTATCAGTGAAGATATATTTAATTAAAAGATAAATAAAGACAAAAATAAAAGTACAGGGCTGTAAATACATCTTATATCATTAGATTAAAATAAATACTTTACAACCTTTAGGGGAACAGTCTGAGGAAAATCAAGGTAGATAGTTACTGATATATATTTGTTTGCCCATATTTTGCAACTATGTTTAATTCTGACCCTGCTACAAAGGATGATGATTACTACAGCTAATACCATATTGACTTAATCATAACAGTGGGAATGTGTCAAATGATCAATGTAATAGGCAATACACTAATTATATACATCCCATACAATCACTCTAACAGTATTCTGAGGCATATGTTATTGATGTTGATTTAAAATTGAACACATCAAAGCTTAGTGAGGTTAGATGATTTGTCTTGATTCCATAGCTAGTTAGGGAAAGATTTGGTATAAGAACACAAGCCATTTATAATATCTAACATACAGGGCTACAGGGAGCCAGAATAGGCCACCAAGCTTATGGGAAGGCAACACGACATGGAATTTATTGTGCCTGGATGCAGGCAGGCAGAAAGCAGAATAGGGCTGTCTTCCATGAACAAAGAAAAGTGTGTCTCTTTTGTAGGGATGCTACACTTGATCTTAGCCAAAAGGCTGATGTCTCGGTTACTCTTGTCTCATTGCTGGGACAAATACCTGACACCAAAAATGAAGTAAGGAAAGGTTTATTTAGCTAACTGATACTGGAGGTTTCATTCTGTACTCAGCTGGCTGCAAGGCTGAGTGACACAGGGCAGAGAGCATCCCATTCATGGTGGCAGGACAGCAGCAATGACAACAGAGAGAGGGTCTGTCTCTCTTAAATTACATTCAGGCTCTCTGTCCCAGATTAGGCATAGCACTCACACCCATAATCCCAACAGGACTAAGACCCATAATGCCAGCAGTACTAAAACACACAATTCCAGTGGACCATGAGTTAGTCTCAGACTCTACAAGTCCCACCGAATGATTGCATGAGGCTTTGGGAGGACAACTAGATACAAACCATAACATTCTGCCAAAGTTGAGTACTACTGTGATTAATGTGACCATGAGGAGTATAAATTTTTGGAAATGGCTTATGGGAAGAGAGATAGGGAAGATTTGGTGAGGTTGTTTACTTGTGAAGAGCTGCAAAAGCTTAGGCTGTTCTGTCGGGGAGATTCTGGTCAGAGATCAGACTAGAAGACTGTCTCGAAGCCACCCTATAAAGAGTAGCTTATGGGAAGATATAGGAAAGGTTTGGAGAGGTTATCTACTTGTGAAGAGCTAGCACAGCTTTGGCTGTTCTGTTTGGGAGATTCTGGTCAGTATTCAGACCAGAAGACTGCCAGAAAGCCTGCCTGTAAAGACCAGGATGGGGATGTTTCTGCTGGGAAGAAGGGCTGTATTGGGTTTTGGAATCCAAATGATTTGTTTTATTGCTTCGCCAAAAATCTGTCTCAATTTTGCTAGTGTCCAGGGACCTTGCCTGAGACTGAGTTTAAGCATGGTCAATTGATTAGTCTTTCAAAAGGTATTTCAAAGCAGCCAAATATTGAGGTGGTAGAATGGCTGTTAGTGGAACCTTTTAGCCAGATTTATGTTGAAAACCAAGAACAAAGAGTCAAGTGTGATGATTTAAAATGTCATGAACTTGGCCAGAAAGAAAGCACCAGGAAAGCTGCGGAACGCAAAGAGAGAGCTGAGAGGATCTCCATGGCCAAGAACAAGCCAGAGGATCGTTTGAGGGCATCACAGGAGGCAGCAGGTCTCCACTGTTTACAGTTTGAGAACTGCAAAAGTCAGAGACTTTGCCTTGAGGACAAAGCTATAGAGTCCCATATTACAGAATGTTGACAGCAGCCACGCCACATTCCAAAATGTCACTACCATGGAGAGTTTGTTTCTTGAAATCACAGTCAGAATTGTGCATCAATCAAGGCACTTGACTCCTACAGCCAAGAAAGAAAAATGCCTGGCTATTGCTCTGGCTGGCAGCAGATCTTGGCATTATCCACATAGCACTGGTTTTAGGTGCATTCAGACTGCAAGAGTTGTGAGGTTAAGATGGCTTCCAGTTTGATTTTAGAAAAAGGCCTGGGAGGCCAGGCAGTGTGCCCCTTAGAGGGCAGTGTATGAAGCTGAGAGTGAGAAATCAGTTCAGTAGAAACTCTGAAAGTCTGGAAAAGCCAGGAATGAGGATCATCTGAGGGAAATTGCAAAGAGAAAGCAAATCCGGCCTAAGAGAGATGCCATGGGAGTAGCCACCATGTGTGCCATAGGGGTGGAGCTGTGTAAGGCCTTTGCAGCTCATAACTTAGCACAGACTGCTTCAGATGTTCCAGTTGCAAGTATGGGATATAGCATTTTCCCTGCTGGATTTTGGACTTGTGTTGGTACCATTGTTTTGTATTACCATGTTTGCGATTTTTGGAATAGTAGTTTATTTTGTGCCTTTGAATGTTGGATATGTTTAGCTTTTCTTTTGTACAGGGGCTCACAGTTAAGAGTTTGTCTTGGATCTTGAATGAGACTTGAGACTTGGATTTTTCAGCAATGCTGAAACTGTTGGGGCTTTGGTAACTCTTAAAGATAGACTAACCTGTCATTTGCACAAAGGAATGTGCATGAGATTTTGGTGATTCAGAGATGGAATGTTGTGGTTTGTGTCTAGTTGTCCCCCCAAAGCTCATGCAGTTATGCTCCTGGACATCTACATTTTGAGACTAAGTCATCATCCACTGGTATTGTAGGTTTTAGTATTGCTGGCACTATGGGTCTTAGTAATGCAGCAATTATAGATATTAATGCCACACCCAACGTGGGGCAGAGAGCCTGAATGTAATATAAGTGAAACAGACTCTATCTCTGTTAACATTGTTGCTGTTCCACCACCATGAACTGCTGCTCTCTGCCATGTGCTAATCTGCCTTGGAGCCAGCTGAGTATGGACTGAAACCTCCAGTAATAGTGAGGTAAGTAAACCTTTCCTTTATTCATTTTGAATGTCAGGTATTGGTCCTAGCAATGAAATAAGAGTAAGAAAGATAGCTGAGAAGTGATCCTTTCATAATGATGGAGACAAGACAGGTTGTAAGAGTAAATAAACATCTGTGGTTAAAGTTTAATGACAGTTTGATGTAAATTTTGGGGTGTTTCCAGATGTCCTGGAACCTGAAAACTAGTTGTTCTATCTTACCTCTTTTCCTCTGCTTGCCATAGTAACTTCAGCACTGAACTGAATTCTGCTGAGAGCTGAGTTCCCTAAAGAAAACAGTGCTTCTCCTTGCAAGCTGATTGGATTCTAGGAGTGTCAGATCCATTGGGAGCCTTACATCATCTAATTCCAGAGCTCAAACTCTTAACTACTACAGAAAATTATTTGACAATGTGATTTCAATAGGAAAGGTAACCTGTTAAAAGAGTTTCCACACAACTTTTAAATGTTGAAACTTACTTGTAAAACACTTGGCTCACCCTAACTCTTTCTGCCCTTCCTATTTTATAAATTGATGTGCATAGTTTTGGTGTCAACTACTGTCTACGTGACATGTTACCTGTTCCCACATTTGCATGAAGATTTCTTTCATTGGGGGTCAGGGGAGGTAGCTCAGTAGAAAAAGCACTTGCGTAGTTCTGAGTTA
>PVJA010051276.1:0-12864 GCA_004027025.1 Myocastor coypus | reverse complement strand
TTTGACTGAGGGAAGGAGGACAAGCTTCAGGGAGAGAGGGGGATGAAATAGGTAGAATAGGCCCCTAGGGAGCATTTAACACCGTGACTTAAACCCAATGGGTGCTCAGTAGATTTCAGATGAGATGAGTAAGGGATGAAGGCGAGGATCCATCTGCCAAGTTGAGACCCAGCCTTGGGAAACAGGCTGGTGTTCCTGATCAAGTGAACAGAGACTGATTTAGGCTATGGATCAGGCTGCACCTGAAGACAACAAGTGTGAATCAGCCTGGCTCACTAAGGGCACAAACATCTGTCCCTCCTGCTGTACCCTGCATGGGGTAAAGCCACGACAGTCATCTTTTACACCAAGGGCCAGGCCCATCCCTTCGAGTCCTGTTTCTTATTCATGAGACAAACTTAATAGCTTCTATCCCAGAGAGCTATCTGGAGGATTTAAAAAGACAAGTTTTGTAGAAGCACACATCCATATCTGGAACATATGTATCAATATGTTGACAGACCAAAATAATTACATTCATTTCTTCCTGAAGAAATCCTTTCTGCTAAGCTTTTGCAAACTGCCTGGCTTCCTGAAAAGCTGCCAAGGCCGCAAACAGAGCTTCACAGCAATTCGTGAAGACTTAATAACACCATACGTCACACAAAGTGTCACAAGCCCCAGACTGAGGGGCTGAGATCAACTTCTGCATCTGCAAAATGAGGAAAGGGAACTGGTGAGTGGCCTCAGAAGTCCGGCTGAGTCTAACTTTTGAGCTTCTTTAATAAGCAGGACCTTTTTCCAGTGTCCACATTAAGAGCAACACTAAAACGGCAAAACTCGGAAGGAGAAACAGCAGGTTTGGATTCTCTATGGTTCCCTACTTTGGATGGTAAACATCAGAGCATCATTTTAAAATATCAATAAAATAAAAGTAATGAACATGTAGGATGGTTTATATAAGGCAACCATGTGTCATTCCAGAAATGAAGATGGTGCTAATCAAGGCCTCCTAGGTGGTATGAAGCTTTCTGACTCACCACCAGCCTCGGATAACTTCCAACATTTAAGCCTTCCCAGTCCTGGCTAATGTCAAATGCTGCCATGGTTTGTGGGTGCGGATGATACTTTTTGAAAGGGTGCTTCGACTCCCCTAAGCAGAAAGCAGATTCTGTTGTCAGAGATGCCCTCCATTTTATGTGAGCTAAACACAGGTTGCTTTGTAGAAAGAAAATAAAGGCGCTGGATGAGCCGGGTTCCCAAGGCACACGGCCATGCTCTTCGTTTGCTCAGCCACAACTGAGATTTGCTGGGAATGAGGACAATTTCCTCACCAATGTCACCAATTTCCTCACTGTACTCAAGGGTACAACAGTTGACAGTCAATCTACAAGAGCAAAGTGATCCCAGCTTAAGAAAATTCAGGGGATTTTACTGATTCTGAAGCACAATAGCTGGGTCTCTCTAATCACAACTCAGAGATATTTCCAGTTATCTCTGAAAGGGCGTTTCTATCTCTGACAGAACCCATGTGTAATCTTCAAATTGTGACAGTGACAGTACAGAGAGGGCAAGATGAGACAGAGAGAAAGGGTCCAGTTCACGTCCTCCTGGGGTGTAGGAAGGTCTTGCACAGCTATGCTGACAGACCTTGCTGGGACTATTGCCACCCTCCCCTCACAACACCCCTAGCCAAGTCACCTCCAGAAGCCCAGGCACAAGGAGTTTCCCCAGGAAGGAAAGTGGAGGCTGGGCAAAGCCCTACAGCTCAGATGCAAAGCAGATGCAGCTTGAGGGATTCCAGGGCCCAGGCATGCATACTACGTCACAACTCCCCCCTCTTCCAAAGGGACTCAGAGGCCATCATGCCTCTCACAGCAGGTCTGACAGTGGCAGCAGCATCAGAAAACAAGAGCAGCGCTGCTCTGCGAGACAGAAGGGTCTGCCTGTCCTCTCAGGCAGGTGGCAAGAGACCAGCACCGCACAACACGGACCTCTGTGCACGCAGGGAGGAGAACCAGCGGCTACATGGAACTGCACACCTCCCAGGTCCACAGTGAACGCTGACATCTCCACATGGAAAAGGCCCAGACTGGTACAAACTTGCCAGATTAGTGGGAAGGCTAAGTATACAGAAAACTGAAATTAAGAAAGACTTCAGCTGGGGAGGCTGAAGCTCTTAGGAAAGTACTGGGTGAAGTGAACACATAGGCCTCTGGTTGTCCCACCTCTGCAGTGATGGTGGACACTTTTTTTTTTCATTTCATTTCATTTCATTTATTTATTTATTTATTTTCTTGTTTCAGAACTTTGTTTTATTTATTTTTATGGCAGGGGGCAGGGCCGGCGTAGCATGTGGTGCCGGGGATGGAACCGCGGTCCCTGCAGCAGCCTAAGCTTTCCTAAGCAGGCGCTTTAGACCATTGAGCCATCCTGCCAGGCCCCAGTGACGGTGGACACTTATTTTCATTTGACCCCTGTAAAAAATGGGAATAAAGACCTGTTTGAGCCACTTCAGGGAAACATGGAGGATCCACTGTGAGAACAGAGTTCAAGACAAAGTGCTAGTCATTCTCTCCTCTGTAAAAGCCATTTTTTCTTTACCAACATAACTGGTCAATAAAATCCTGAAGTTGAGTCCTCTAATAAAAGAGAACTTTCTAGAGGCTGGGGAGATAGCTCAGTAGAATAAGCGCTTGCCTGGCAAGCACAAGGGCCTACGTTCAATCCCCAGTTCTGCAAAAATAAATAAATAAGTATTTCTTTTTTTTTTAATTGCCAGCTTAGCCTGCCCTGGGGTTGGGGCTGGCACAGCATGTGGTGCTGGGGATTGAACCTCTGTCCCTTTGGTTGCCTAAGCTTTCCTAAGTAGGTCCTTTAGACCACTGAGCCATCTCGCCAGCCCTTATAAATAAACAAACAAACAAAAGAGAACTTTCCATACTCAGGTCTTTACTGATTAACAGAATTCCCTTGCCAAAGGCATGTTCTTAGCTCTAGCACCTAAAACATCCTTTTCCTTATTATGGACTAGGAATCAATTGCTAAATGCAAAACAACATTGAAAATTTCCCGCTGTAATCCGAAGTAAGGTATAATTCATGTAAGCGAAACTGCATTAGTCATCCAGATGTTCTGTAATTATCAACGCATGGGTTTAATAACAACAAAGCCCAGATGTGAAGCAGGCACAGCTTAAGGGATTGGCCCCTATCCGAACGTTAGTTTCTCTTTTATGTTCTGGTGCCATGTTGACAAATCTCACAAAGAGAATTTCTGGAACTGTTTTTGTGTTTGTCACAAGCAGTCACCAAAATCTAAGCAACCACAGCACAATAGTCAGACCCGGGATTTCCAAAGCAGAGAAGACACAAGGACATTCAAATATGAGAGGCTGCATAATTTGGTGAAATTGGAAGCTACTTCTAACCTCTGAGCAGATACGCTGCTGTTTATTAGGACATCCCTCAGTGCTTTCCTTGTTCCTGTTGCTAGTTCAGTGTCCTTCAGAAACACATTTGAGGGGCTGGGGGGATAGCTCAGCAGTCTAAGCTCCTGTCTGGCAAGCACAAGGACCCAGGTTCAATCCCCATTTCTGGGCTTGCTGTGGTGGCACGCCTGTAATCCCAGTGCTTGGGAGGCTGAGATAAGGAGGATCACTACAAGTCCAAACTGTGTAACCAGACCCTGTACTAAGTACATACATAAATATTTTTTAAAAAGAAACACATTTGAACTCTACATTTCTTTCTCCGTGTGTCAGTGACAGGGTCACAAAGTTGCCTGGACTGTGCTCAAAATTACCATCTTTTTGTTAACAGACTCCCTCTGGATTTATCTGTGAGCCAAAAAGGCTAAACTACCTGAAGGACCTTTTAATCTGAAAATTCTGACTGAAATTTTCCAATCGACTCTTCAAGCCTAGGATTTCTGGCTTAGTACTTCATATTTTATTTGTTGAGAACAGTAATAGCAACTCAACCTGTTTTCTTTCCCCTTTAAAGGGTTTATAAGCCACAGTCTAATCCAGCCACTGGGTGGATACAGAAGACACAAACTTGCTAAGTAAGTTTCACATTGAAAACAAAGTCCTGGCACTGCATATGTTCAAACATGATCAACAAAGGGTGCCAAAAGATTCTTCCTGACTGACCTACAGAGATGGGACCTCAAAAATAGAGCTGTATATTACATGAAAGGCTCACAACCAAGCAATCTGTAGTATGGGAGCTGGTTTAAAGGAATATAGATTTTACGCCGTGTAATATTGGGCTGAAGAGACACACAAAAAGGTATATATAATTATGCCCATCCCAGCTAATTACAGCCTCTTGTATTAATTTCCATGAATAAATATACAATTAATATCTTGTAAATGCAAACTGCTGAATATACAATATCTTGCTCTTGGATACTAGAGTAGTACTAATTTGGGGGGATCTGGCATGAGGGACCAAACCTGAGGCCTTTAAGCTGTGCTACATTTACAGTCTTTTTTTTTTTTGACACAGGGTCTCACTAAGGTAGCCTTAAGCTTAAGCTCACTTTGTAGCCCAGGCTGGTCTTGAACTAGCAAAGATCTTCCTGCCTCAGCCTCCCAAGTACTAGGATTACAGGTGTGTGTTACTATGCCTGGTTCCAATTTAATCTATTTAAGGAAATAATAGTGCAGGCTGGAGATGTAATGCAGAGGCAGAGTATTTGCTTAGCACCTACAAGGCCCCAGGTTTGACCCACAGCACTGCCAAAACTGCCTAACAATGAAGATGAATGGAACAGACCTTTTATTTTCTAAAATACTGTCTTATAAGTGTGTATGAGAGAAAGAGAGAGAGAATCAAACACAAGGCCTCACAGAAGGTAGGTAAGCATTGCATAATTGAGCTATATTCCCTGAAATAATGGTTTATAAAGCATTTTTATTTTGGTGAGCTTTTAAATCCTCAAAGTAATGTATCAGGCAGAGTATTGCAGCACGTGCTGTAATTCTAGCTACCCAAGAGGCTGAGGAAGGAGGACTGCCAAGTTCCAGCTCAGCCTGAACAATTTAGAGGAGACTGTTACTTAAAAAAATTTAAAGGTCTGTACAGAGCACTGTCTTAGCTTTGGGGGACATCTAGACGCAAGCTATAAGGAGCGCTGAGAGGTAGAACGCAGGCCTAGCATGTCCAAGGCCCTTGGTTCCCTCGGCACTAACACACAAATACACAAAACCAGCTTTACGCTGCTTTTATTTTTTTTTTTCCTGTCGGTAGTAAGCTGCTCTTTCTCTAGATATATCATTTTCCCCAACTTTTATCTTGAAAAATACCTCGAATTTATAGAAATTATTAATATAGCAATTATGTGTTTTAAACTATGCTTTTTTAATGAGAAGAGTCTAAACTTGTCTTTTCAAATTTCCATACTCTTCCTTGCTGTATCACTCCTCAGTTATTTGTATAGTGGAAGCAAATCCCAAGATCGTATTTAATACCATAACAAGGAAGGAAATGTATTCCATTAAAAATACGTATCATTCTCTTTCTCTCCAGTGTGAGGCAATGTCGCTATGCAAAAGGGCAACTATGACAGTCTCCGATCTCTAGTTTAGAAACTCACTAGGAGAAAAGTACCTTGTTTTTAAGTCACATTGGAATCTCTTTCTAGTGAAAGTAGTAGTTTCAAACAAGAGTACAATTTTAACTTACAATACAGAAAGAAAAAAAATAATAATAAAAGAATGTATTTACACCAGCCTGCCTGGGACCGAGGGTAAAATCAAGATCACCCTCACCCTAGTTGTGGAACTGGAAGGTGGACTTCCCTGAGACCCTCACGCCCGCCTGCGAGCGTCGCGTGCGCAGTCCGGAGGTCTCGGACTGGAGGCCGGGCGGGTAAGTAGGCTGCGGCGGGCCCGGCCCGGGCCTCGGGTGCCGACCAGGCCGGCCCGTCCCTCCTGGGCCCGGGAACGCGGCAGCTCCAGCCGCCGGCCCTCGGCCGCACCTCGAGCCGAGCGCGTGGACGGGACCTGGGGCCGCGGCGCCGCGCTTCCCGGGCCACTCCTCGGGGACTCCCTCGGCCGACGCCGGCCCAGGGCGGGTCTGGGGACGCGACGCGCTCGGGAAGTGCCGGCGACCCCACGGGGGGTCGGCGAGAGGGCCGCGTGCGTCCCAGGAACGCGCGTTTGTCCGTGGCCCTCCCCAACCTCAGCGCCCTCGGGTCCCGACCGCCAACCCCGCAGCCCGGCCCGGCTCGGGCCGCAGGCCGTCGAGGTGGGCGCGGGCCCAGCTCACCTTGGGGCCCTCGGGGGACACGCGCGGGTCATTCCACGTCGTGGTGCGGCTGTTGTGGTCCACGAAGAAGGGCCAGCCGGTCTGCGGGTCGATCTTGATCTCCCATCCCGGGGGCAGGGGGTCGCGGTCGCCGGCGCCGTTGCCGGACGCCATCTGCACCACGGGCGAGTGCGTGGCAGCGCTCATGCTGGGTCGTGGTCGGCCCGGAGCGGTGGGGTCACGGGTGCGGGGTGCGGGGTGCGGGCACCTCTGCGCAGCGGGAGGAGCGAGAGCCCTGCGCGCCGCCGACGTGTCCGGGAAGCCGGCGCCGGGCACCTTTATGAATTAAAGGAGGGGGTGACGTGGCCGGCGAGGGGTGGAAGAATCTGGAAATAGCCTCCTCGCTGCCAGCGGGGAAGGAGGAGATAAAGGGAGGTAGCAACTGACGGGCTAGAAACTTCTGGTCCCATCCACAGAAGTTGGCGGCCGAGCGGCTTGGATGCCGAGCTCCGCCCTGAGTCATCGGCTATAATCGTGGCGCGGCGGGGCGGGGCGGGGCGGGGCGCTGCGCCGTCTTCCCGCCCCTCGCGCCGCTCTCCCCCCTTCGGCGGAGCAGCCCGGAGCTGCCTGGCTCGCCCCGGCCGTTTCGATCTCCAGACTCCCTCCCGCCCCTTCGCGCTGTTCCAGGAGTAGGCAGTCCCCAGGTTCCTTTGTATAAGAATGAAATTATTTTTAAGCTTGAGGAGTCGCACCCATCCCTCTGACCCCATGCACGTCCGCTCCGGAGCTCCGGCGGCCCTTGGTTGCATTTCATTGGCTTTCCCTCTTAAGTCCAAGGGCTGTCCAGGAGGACGTCCCAGCGCAAACCTGACACCGCAACAAGCCTGGGAGAAAATGGAAGTACAGAGGAAACTCACCTGCTTGCTTTTGGAAACCTAAAGAAAGGAGCGATTGCATAAGCGGTGGTTTCGTTCTGCAACTTCATGTCGAGAATGCAAAAATTTTAAATTGTTGCAGTGAACAAGGGAAAGAAAAAAAAAATCACATTCTTTGGGTAGTGGTTGATTCTTGTTGTCTTAAATCGAGACTCTTAACTTGGAAAGCAAGGACCAAACCAAACTGAAACACTTTAAAAATTTGGTTGATTCACTGATGAGTGCACTTGTAACCTCAGTGAAGAACGCGATTACCCACAACGCTCCAGAAAGAATGACTGGGAAAATTCCAGTTTAGACCCTTGGGCTTGCCAGTTCCTTTCTGTTCTCTCCCTCACTAACACCTTGTAGGACTACTGGCCTGTTTTCCAATTTAGATTCAGAGGATATTCTGGAGTCAGGGACACTGCCATCTACTGTTATCTCCAGCTGTTAGGCAAGCTGAGGCAGGAGAATCTTTTTTTCTTTTATTTTTTTATTTATTTCTCTTAACCACATTTATTTGTGTTATGGCTGGCTCAGCCCGCCCTGGGGTGTGGGTGCGCAGCATGTGGTGCCAGGGATCAAGAAGCAGTCCCAGCGGCTGGCCTTAAGTTTCCTCCGCAGGCGCCTTAGACCCCTGAGCCATCTCGCTGGCCCAAGGCAAGAGAATCTTAAGATCCAGGCCAGCCTGGATAAAGGAGCTCTGTCTTTAAAAGAAACAAAACACAAAGTCGGGCGTGGTGGTGCACGCCTGTAATCCCAGTACTTGGGAGGCTGAAGCAGAAGGATCAGTGGGAGTTCAAGACCAGCCTGGGCCACAAAAGTGAACACAACGCCAGCCTGAACTGCACAGTGAGACCTTGTCTAAAAAAGACATACATATATATATATATATATATATATATATATATATATATATATATATATCAGATTATTTTGGAACCTTCAGACGTCTCTGGCCTCTTCCTGCTCTGGGATTATTTCTTCTAGTGCAAATGGTAGGGAGGGCCGCCAATCATTTGCATGGGATGGTTCCTGTTTGTAAAGGTCTTACTGGCTTTGAGGTTCAAAACCTCTCTATAGGAGCTGGGCGTAGTGGCGCACGCTTGTAATCCCGGCACTCGGGAGGCTGAGGCAGGAGGTCGATGCGAGTTCGAGACCAGCCTTGGCTACCAAAGTGAGCTCAAGGCCAGCCTGAACTGCATAGCGAGACCCTGTCTCAAAAAGACAAAAAAAAAAAAAAAAAAAAAAAAAAAAAAAAAAAAAAAAAAAAAAAAGAAAAAGAAAAAGAAAAATAATAACAAAACCTCTGTACAAGTATAGAGATGAGTAAGCTCCAGCAACTAAGGTCACCAAACACATGAGGGGACCTTAGTCTATCATAGCAAGCCTTATTGTTGAAAGAACTAGACATACAAGTCCACCCCTCAGGGTCTGCTATGCTTCCTTCTGGCCAAACCCTTAAACCCAGTCCCTATTCAATAAACATTGATTTATTAAGATTGAATGTGGGCTTGCCAGATAGTTCAGCAGATTAAAGCACCTGCTTAGGCATATGCAGGGACCTGGCTTCAATCCCCAGCCTGTTGTGCCAGTTCCTGCCCCCAGGCCCGCTGAGATGGTGATTGAGACTGGGCATGGTGGCCTATGCCTGTAATTCCAGTGCTTGGGAGTCTAATCTGTGTAGTAAGACCCAAAAAGATCGAATCCAAAAGTAATTTTTTTCTATCTTCTTCCTTTGCCCTAGTCTCTTTTCTTCTTTTTTATTTTTATTTTTATTTTCCTTGTTTCAGAACCTTTGTTTATTCACTCATTTTTATGGCCGGCTCAGCCCACCCCGAGGGCAGGGCTGGCACAGCTTGTGGTGCCGGGGATCAAACTGCAGTCCCTAAAGCCACCCAAGCTTTCCCAAGCAGGCACTTTAGACCACTGAGCCATCCTGCCAGGCCCCTGCCCTAGTCTCTTTTTCTTTGCGCTAATTTTTTTTTTTTTTTTGTACAAGGTCTCACTATACAGCTCAATCTATACACTGAGAACCTTTCTTCCCCCCTGGTAGACCTGCATTTTCCTCTGGAGTCCGCAGAGCTTCTTTTTCTTCTTCTTTTTTTTTTTAATGAGCAGAACATATTTATTGAGAGAAAGCTCCTGTCCGAGAGAGGGTCCCGAGTGGGTGTCCCCAGGAAGCTGTCTCTTCTAGGGACTTTTTTTTTTTTTTTTTCTTGTTTCAGAACTTTATTTATTTATTTGTATGGCCAGCTTAGCCTGCCCTGAGGGCAGGGGTGGCACAGCATGTGATGCCGGGGATTGAACCTTAGTCCCTGTAGCCGCCTTCCTAAGCAGGCGCTTTAGACCACTGAGCCATCCTGCCAGGCCCTCTAGGAACTTTTATAGAGAAGACATAGGAACTCATATAGGTGGGTATGGAGTGGGAAAAAGACTATGGTCCAACCAATGAAATTACAAGCACCATTGCTCAGGTAAAATTAACATCGGGATCCAATGGGAAGACAAGTCACGTAGCAAGCAGGTAAGAACACCACCCATTGAGCTTGGGCTCGTGACTCTTTCCAGGATCTCTCAAGGTGATTGATACCTACTTAGAGTATCAATCCCTGATGCCCATCCCTAGGGAAGTATGTAGTTGTTTCTGTTTACCCTTGTCTTGAGATTTGACCCACAGTAGAAGAGTATCCGTCTCTAGTTGGAAGGTAGCCTTGTCCTCCATGTCGTCCTTGAGGGCCTGGCCCTGTCTGACTGCCTATAATATTTTAATCTAACTCAGCTGCCTACAACAGAATCATTTTACCTGATTTATTTATTTATTTATTCATTTATTTATTTATATTTATTTTTTTGCCTTTTGAGACAGGGTCTCTCTATGCAGTTCAGGCTGGCCTTGAGCTCACTATTGTAGCCCAGGCTGGTCTCGAACTCGCACTGATCCTCCTGCCTCAGCCTCCTGAGTGCTGGGATTACAGGCGTGCGCCACCACACCCGGCTATTTATTTATTTATTTATTGCAGGAGTGGGGTTCGAACTCATGACCCTGCACTTGCCAGGCAGGCACTTGTGCTACGGAGCTATCTCCCCAGCTCCGGTGGAATCACTTTAAATCATTGATTTGACATCTAATATTTTGGAGACATTACTGGAAGATCTCCATCCAATGATTTTGGTGGGAAACTCCAAATGATGCAGGGGAAAATGATTACCAACCCGAAGAGTTCGTGTTTTCTAAAACCAAAGAATGAATTTCAGGAACAAACGGAGGTTATGAGCAGAATAGATTTATTAAGAGAAAGAAAGCTTCTTTCTGGGTAGAGGGACAGAAGGGGACCTGAGCAGGTTGCCCCCACAGAGCTGCTTCTGATGGTTGTATTGTACTCCACTGAGACTTCAGATGGGCCTCTCTGAAACAAAGCCACAAGCCTTGGGCTGCTGACTGGAAGAAGCGCCTCCTTCAAGCCATGCAAGGTAATAGCTAGCATATCTGACTTCGAGGCAATACTTTTCTCTTGGTCTCAGGATACCTCTTCCGTAGGGCCTGGAGTTCCTTGGGCCAGGTCAAAAGCTCAAACCCAACCTTGGGCTCCTGTTCTCTCTCACCATCTAATCAGCCACCACCTCCTAAATACTCCTCCGCTCTGTGCATTCCTGTCTATTCCGGCCCTGTCAGCTCTCATCTGGACCTTGACACAGTCTCCTAATGGAGCTTTAACTTTTGTCTGTCTCTAATCTCTTGCTCTCATGGCAGCCAAAGTGGCCATTCACAGGCACAGAATGGACTTAGCCCCTCCTCTGGTTAGAATCTCTTGATACCTCCCATTGTGCTCGCTAACCTTTTTTTTTTTTTGGTATATGGTCTCGCTACACAGCTCAGATTTACAGTGATCCTCCTGTCTCAGCTCCCCAGCACTGGGATTACAGGCATGCACCACCATACCTGGTTTCAGTGGCCAACTTGGTGAGGCCAGAACAGCATGTGGTACCAAGGATCAAACCCAGGTCCTTGGGCTTGCCAGGCAGACACTTAGACTGCTGAACTATCCTCCGTGGCCGCCTGTTGTCTTCTCTGAATCGAGGTCTGTTTGGTGCACACAGATTCTTCTCCTCTTACCTGTTCCAGTGGTACACACACACACACACTGTCACAGCCTGATAACCCTTTCTTCCCACTTGATCCATTTTTTTTCTTTTTTCTTTATCTTTTTTGAGACAGGGTCTCGCTATGCAGTTGAGGCTGGCCTTGAGCTCACTTTTGTAGCCCAGGCTGGTCTCGAACTCTCACCAATCCTCCTGCCTCAGCCTCCCGAGTATTGGGATTACAGGCGTGAGCCACCACGCCCAGCTACTTGATCCATTTCTACCCCTGGGCCCATGATTCCCCTTGCTGTCCACGCACTGTCTCTGGCATCACTGTCCTTCATCCTAGCCTGCTCATGCGCTTCTTTAGGTGCTGCCACTCACAGCCTGGGCCACTGTCCATTGCACTGCATTGTAATTGCTTGGTTGGTGTATGTGTGATTTGCTCATGGATTGAGATTCTTGGGGGCAGAAGCAGAATTTTTTTTGTGGCGGGGGAGATTGGGGTTGTGCCATGGAACTATCTCCCTGGCCCCTAAGAAGCAGAATATTGATCATTCTGTCTCCAGCCTCCCAGCACAGTACCTGATAAATAAGAGTTGTGAAATTAACAATGACAAGTGTAATGGTCACTATTTTTTAAACAGTTATTATATACCAGGTACTGTGTGGAGGGCCTTATGTAGATTATCACAGATAATATGGTGGAAATTGTCCAGATCTTCTTCCTGGAGTGAGAGTCTTATTTGAACCTTGGCTGGGAATGACACAGGAAGAGATCAAGAACTTGTCTTATTTATCTGCCCAGCAACCTTAGGAGGCATAGGTTTCTATTCAACCCACTGTGAGGCTGGGGAGATAGCTCAGTGGTCTAAGCAAATGTAAGGACCTGAGTTCAATACCCGGTACCACAGGCCATGCTGGCCCTGGAACTGGGTGGCACACACCTGTAATCTCAGAACTGGGGAGGCTGAGACAGGAGGATCACTATGAGGCTGAACTATGCAGTGAGGCCCTGAGTTAGATAAATAAATAAAATTAAACCCACTGTGGGTATGAGGAATAAAGTTTAGAGATGTTTAGTAACTTGCCAGAGTTCACATAGACCAATCTCAGCTGTCTTTGGTGGACTGGCTTGGCTGAGGAAACTGCCTTGACCAGGTCATGCTTCCTTCCACGGGATAGACTGAGCCACTGAGGGACCCACAGGGCCCCCCTCTAAGCCCAACGCAGGAGAGGGTCAATGGGCCATATCAGCTCTAGAGTGCCCTCTGGAGGGTGGTTATTGTTTTCTTTGAGACTGCATCAAAGCAAAAATCCTTCTATAGAGGAAGCATGGTTTAGAGATCTCATTGACGCTATAAACGGCACACTCGATACATATAATTAGTAAATCAATGACTTAGTCCCACTAGTTGTCAAGGAAAAATGTAAAAAAGCCCCAATTGAGAAACTGAACTTTTTTTTTTTTTTTAAATTGTATTTATTTATTTTTTTATTGTTTCAGAACCTTTATTTGTTTATTCACTCATTTTTATGGCTGGCTCAGCCCGCCCCGAGGGCAGGGCTGGCGCAGCATGTGGTGCCGGGGATCGAACCGCGGTCCCTGAAGCCGCCCAAGCTTTCCCAAG
>PVJA010051275.1:0-12891 GCA_004027025.1 Myocastor coypus | reverse complement strand
AAAAAAAAAAAAAAAGAACTGACAAGGCAGCGGAGATTCCGCCTGCATTTTTAGCTACTTCCAGTGGCAGTCTGAATTAAATTGTTAGACATATCTTGAATTGTTGGGAAATAACCTAAGACAACTGGGTAAGGTCAAAGTCACACACTGGCAGCTGCGGGGCTGCACATGGTTTTCTTCCTTCCTGTTACTACTCCCTCCTTTACTTCTGACCCCTCCCTCCCTTTTCCAGTTTGGATTAGTTGTCTGCATTTAAAAATTAGATACTTTAAAAAAGAGATACTGATTTCTGGTTCTTTTGACAAATTGGAAGATCTGGCAACACTAGGTCCATCCCCTTCCCTCCCTCCCATCCCCACCCCCACCCCAGCCCCGGTGGTAATCATTTGCTGCCTGTTGGCTGGCTGTCTTTAGGTATGTTTTCTAGATTCATCATTCCTACACCTTAAAGTTGGGCCAATCAACTTTATATAATTTATATGATTAGCCTGAAAATACTAGACATTTAACCCCACTAGATAGATATAGATATACATACAGATATATAGATATAGATATTTTACCATTTTCTTGTCTTCTGTTCTCATTACTTCCTCTCTTACCATAGTAGTAAATGCAATAGTTTTATCCTGACTTTTTCCTCTTTGACCTGCCTCCAAAAAATGTGAAATATTTGATACTTAGTCTGCACATCCTTGTATCACACAATCTCAAGATATTTAGATTGAGCCGGGCATGGTGGTGCACACCTATAGTCCCAGGACTTGGGAGGCTGAGGCAGGAGGATCACTGCAAGTTTGAGACCAGCCTGGGCTACAAAAGTGAGCTCAAGGCCAGCCTGAACTGCATAAGGAGACCCTGTTTCAAAAAGACAAAAAAAAAAAAAAAAAAAAGATACTCAGATTGAACATGGTTTCAGGAAATCCCTGTCACATTCTGAGTAGCGCTGAACATTTTATGGACTATGAAAAACAGCTCAGGGTACCTGAAAGCCTCTCCCCAAGTGCAGTGTACAGATGCAGTAATGGCAAATCTTTTAGAGATGAACACCCAAACTAGAACCCAAAACCCACTTATCACAGTGCCAACTCCACAATTAAACCTGAGTGCTAAGGTTTTAGTTTAGAAAAAAAAACAACTCAAGCATTAACATATTTCATCTTACCAGTAACACACGTGCTCTAGGCTTACTGCCACTGGAGAGTGTCTTCACTAAGCAGAATCTTTTCAACCTTCATAGTTCCCTTGGTTTCCTCTTTATAGTTGGCCCCGTACATCACCAGCATAAGAAGCCTCTTAAAGCAGCACATTATTCTGTGATTCATGATTTTAATTAAAGTCCAGAGCACTAACAGTGCTTTAAGAAAGAGAATATGAGAGAGGGGCTGGGGAGATAGCTCTGTGGCACAAGTGCCTGCCTGGCAAGTTCAAGGTTGAGAGTTTGAACCCTGGTCCTGAAAAATAAAATAAAATAAAATAATATATATGAAAGAACATACAAGAGAGAGAACACACACACACACAGAAGGTATAAAACATTATGCCTGGCATAGCTGCCTGTAATCCCAGCACTGAAAGCCTCTTCCCAAGTGCAGTGCATAGATGCAGGAGGCAGAGGCAAGAGGATTGTCAAAGAGTTCAAGGCCAGTCTGAGCTAGAGAGCAAGACCCTGTCTCAAAAATAAGATAAAAGCCGGGCGTTGTGGCACACGCCTGTAATCCCAGCACTTGGGAGGCTGAGGCAGGAGGATCGATGTGAGTTCGAGACCAGCCTGGGCTACAAAAGTGAGCTCAAGGCCAGCCTGAACTGCATAGCGAGACCCTGTCTCAATAAGACAAAAATAAATAAATAAATAAATAAATAAATAAATAAGATAAAATACGGCTGGTGAGATAGCTCAGTGGACAGAGTGCCTGCTTAGGCAAGCACAGGGACTAGGATTCAAACCCTAGTCCTGCATGCTGTGCTGGCCCTGCCCCAAGGGTGTGCTGAGCTAGCGACTGACTGGGTGTAGCGGTGCATGCTTGTAATCCTAGTGTCGAGAAGGCTGAACACGGGGATCACTACGAGTCCAAGCTGCATAGTGAGATGCTGTGCCAAATACACAAATGCAAAAAAAAAAAAAAAAAAAAGTAAAATAGAATTTTTTAAAATTACATTAAACCATCATATTTAGAGGGACATAACAGTAAATGCCTGTAATCCAGCACTCTGGAAGGTTGAGGCAGGGGAGTCTGAGTTTAAGCCCAGCTTTGGTAGTTTAATGACTTAGACCCTCTCTAAAAAACAAAAAGCTAGCTGGATGTGGTGGCACATGCCTGTAATGCCTGCGCTTGGGAGGCTGAGGCAGGAGGATCGGTGTGAGTTGGAGACCAGCCTGCACTACAAAAGTGAGCTCAAGGCCAGCCTGAACTGCATAGTGAGATCCTGTCTCAAAAAGACCAAAAAAAAGCTGAGGATGAAGTGGAGTGTGAGTACTCTGAGTTCACTGTCCAGTACTGCAACAGCAAGTTGTTTTTGTTTTAAATCTTGATTACTGACTTTCTAACTTTCCCTTGTATTTTGTAAGTACCTTACCTCACTTCCTTTTCCTTCTTCCCTTACATTTTTTAAAAATTTTATTTATTTTATTATTATTTTTTCTTGTTTCAGAACTTTTGTTTGCTTATTCATTTTTATGGCTGGCTCAGCCTGCCCTCAGGGCAGGGCTGGCGCAGCATGTGGTGCCGGGGATCGAACCGCAGTCCCTGCAGCTGCCTAAACTTTCCTAAGCAGGCGCTTTAGACCACTGAGCCATCCTGCCAGGCCCTTCCCTTGAATTTTTTGTGCTAGAGTTGAACTCAAAGCCTTCCTCTGAGCTATATCCTCAGACGTTTTTATTTTTATTTTCCTTCTTACAATCTTTTAAAATTTTGAGACAGTCTTGTCAGGCTGTGCCCAAACCCGCAGTTCTCTTCCTTCAGCCTCCCAGATCCCCAGGCTTACAGGTATGTGCCTCCATTCCTGGACTTGAGGGCTAGGTGGCTGCTATGATGCAGGCAAACTGTGGTGCTGGAGCCCGAGCTAATATGAATACTGGCTCTGCCTGCCACTTATTCCAGGTTGCTTTGAGGTTGCTCAGTCTGCCCACATTTTACTTTTTTGTTAAATAATAAACTATTTTCAAGGTAATCATGAAGAATGAATTACAGGACACTGAATACTGGTTGCCCTTTGCCACACAATACTTAGTACATAATGTTCAGTAAGTATGAATTCTCCTTGCCCTAGAAAGTAGTATTTTTATTTATGTATTTATTTATTTATTTATTTATTCTTTTTGAGACAGGGTCTTACTATGTGGTTCAGGCTGGCCTTGAGTTTACTTTTGTAGCCCAGGCTGGTCTCGAACTCGCAGTGATCCTCCTGCCTCAGCCTCCAAGACATTAGTAAATTTAAAAATTGATTAATAACACAATACATAAAGGAGGGCTGGGGAAATAGCTCAGGGGCATAAGTGCCTGCCTGGTAAGTGCAAGGTCCTGAGTTCAATCCCTGGTTAAAAAAAAAAAAAAAAAAAACATAAAGGAGCTAGGGCTATAGCTCAGTGGTGCAATATGTGTTTAGTATGCCTGAGGCCCTGGGTTTGACTCCCAGCACCACAGCAAGCAGAAAAGACACATAAAAAAGGATATTTGGCAGCAAGAAAAGGAAACAGGAATATCTTGTCATAATGCCAGGCTTCAACAAGTTTGCATTTAGTATTATATCATGAAACCATTAGAAAGAATAATAATAATAAAAACAGAAGTCAATTTTGCACACATGAGATTAGGAAGACCAAAGGAAAGTATAGGCTATATGGGAAGGCTATTTAGGAACTATTTTGTTAAATACATTTGTGAGTGTGTTTTGAAGACGAATGCTGTTATAGCTTAGATCTAAAATGTCTCCAGGGGCCAGCAAGATAGCTCAAGATAGGACTAAAGCACCTACTTAGGCAAGGTAGGTAAGCGCAGGGACCACAATTCAATACCTGGAACCACATGCCATGCCAGTAACCCTTCTGAGGACAGGCTGAGCAGGCCAGAGTCCAGGCATGGTGGCACATGCCTATAATCGCAGCACTGTGGAGGCTGAAAGCAGGAGGGTCACTACAAGTCTGAGCTGTGCAGTGAGACACTGCAAAAACCAAATACATTAAATAAATAAATAAACAAACAAATAAATAAATAAAACGTCTCCAGTGGTCTCATGTGTTCACAGGTGGGGCTTTCGGAAGGTAGCTAACTCATCAGAGAGCCCTACTCATGATGGGATTAACCCACTGATGCAGATGCCATTTGGAGGTGGGGCCTGGCAGGAGGTGGGTAACCTGGAGCAAGAGCTCAGGGGAGTATTCTTGGCCCCAGCTTCTGCCTCCTTTCTTTGCCTCTTTTGTGTGGGAACCAGCCAATCACAGACTGAGCCCTCTGAAACTGTGAGTCAAGTAAACCTCTCCTGTCAGTTGTGAGTGCTGGGTACTTTTGTCCCAGTGACAACAAAGCAACTAATACAAATAAACTACATGGAAGTTACGGATTCATGAACATATGTGCTTACAGTTTTTACAGATGTTGCTAAGTTGCACTCCATAAATTGTAGCAGTTCAAACTACCATAAGACATTTTCATGGGCCCGGCAGAATGGCTCAGTGGTCTAAAGCACCTGCTTGGGAAAGCTTGGGTGGCTTCAGGGACCGGAGTTCGATCCCGGGCACCACATGCTGCGCCAGCCCTGCCCTCAGGGTGGGCTGAGCCGGCCATAAAAATGAGTGAATAAACAAGCAAAGGTTGTGAAACAATAAATAAATAAATAAATCTTTAAAAATTAAAAAAAAAAAAAAAAAGACATTTTCATTAAATGAGTTTAAGAAAGAAGAAGGGGCCGGCAAGATAGTTCAGTGGACTAAGCAACTGTTTAGGCAAGCTCAGGTACCAGGGTTCTAGCCCTAGTACCGCATGCCATATCACCCCACCCCTGGGCATGCTGAGCCAGCCACTGAGACTGGAAATGGTGGTGCATGCCTATAATCTCAGCACTGGGAAGGCTGAAAACAAGAGGATCACTTATACCACATACGTTTTTTTTTTTTTTTTAATTAAGAATACATGTATAGGGCTGGGGAAATAACTCAGTAGAATAAGCGCTTGCCTGGCAAGTGCAAGGTCCTGAGTTCAATCCCTGGTACTGCCGAAATGAATGAATGAATGAATGAATGAATGAATGAATGAATAATAAATAACACAAGTGTTAAGAATAAAATGTAAAGCTTTCTCTGCATCTTCTTTCTCTAACCTCTTCCACTTCATGGAAGGAAGCATCAACTGCTGAGTTTGGTGTCAACCATCAGTTTTTGTTGTTATCTTTTTAAAAAAGATGTAACCCTACATATGTAGTAGGTACTCATACCATCTCTGCTCTGTGGCTGAGGTGCCTAATTCACTTAGGGGCATTTAAAAATTCAGATTTTTAAAAATTTTTTATTTTATTTTATTTCTTGTTTCAGAACTTTTATTTTTATGGCTGGCTCAGCCTGCCCTGAGGGCAGGGCTGGCGCAGCATGTGGTGCCGGGGATTGAACCTCAGTCCCTGTCCCCGCCCAAGCTTTCCTAAGCAGGTGCTTTAGACCACTGAGCCATCCTGCTGGGCCCCTAAAAATTCAGATTTTTGTTCTATGCAACTTCACACATATATTTACATTAACAAATACATTGATTTTTTTCTTTATACATGAAGTCATGTTATAGATTTTATTCTATCATTTTTTTGGAGGAGTTACAGGAATTAAACTCAAGAAATCATGCTTGCCGGGCAGGCACAGTGCAATTGAGCTAAGCCCAAGACTTCTAGTATTTTTTAAAAATTATTTTATTTTATTTATTTATTTATTTCTTGTTTCACAACCCTCGTTTGTTTATTCACTCATTTTCATGGCTGGCTCAGCCCACCCTGAGAGCAGGGCTGGCGCAGCATGTGGTGCCGGGGATTGAACTGCGGTCCCTGAAGCCGCCCAAGCTTTCCCAAGCAGGCGCTTTAGACCACTGAGCCATCCCGCCAGGCCCCAAGACTTCTAGTATTTACTTTTGCACACAGTACATTTTGGAGATCTTTCTGTATGCCATATATGAAATAAATGCACTTCATTTTCATAATACAAAATATGACTTTAACATAAGTATAATTTTATTTAAGTACTTTTCCAGTACTTAATCACAAAATTTAAATCACACCTCTTTTTTTCTTTTTTTTTTCAAGCTCTGGCAAGGTTTTATTGATGGAAAATCCTGCTTGGTTTATTTTTCACCTGTCTGTTCTGGCATGCTTCCAATGATAGCAGAATTGTCTAAGCCAGGCGTGGTGGCTCACACCTGTAATCCCAGCACTCAGGAGGCTGAGGCAGGAGGATCGGTGCAAGTTCGAGACCAGCCTGGGCTACAAAAGTGAGCTCAAAGCCAGCCTCAACTGTATAGCGAGACCCTGTCTCAAAAAAAAAAAAAAAAAAAAAAAAAAAAGAATCACCTGGATCAGTGATTGGCAGTGCGCATGCCCTGTAGTATTTTCCACATGCTGTGCCCACTTCGATATTTTTGCCACTGTAATGGTGGATACCAGTTTTGGCCAACATAGCATAGTACTCTATTTCCTCAAGGCTGGGCAGTTGTTGGCAAGGATGACCAACTTTGCTTCACCCTGTCTGATCGTCTTCAGCATCTGCTTGAACCCCAGCATGTACTTTCCACTTTTCATAGCAACTTGGAGCCCAGAGTTGATGGACTCTAGAGATTTTTTTCATCTTCTTTGCAGCCATCATCTTCCTGCCTTAGGTGTGGACGTTCCTCAACCAGGAGGAGCCTCCAAGATGGCCGGGGAGTGAGAAAGGCCACACTTCTTCTCCTCCCTTTCTTTCCTTCTGCTCCTCTTCTGTTTTGGTGGTGGCCCTAGGAATCAAACTTAGAGCCTTAAACATGCTAGCTAGGCAAGCAATCTACCACTGAGCTAAAAATCCAGCCCCTTTCAAAAATCTGAGGGCTTGCTCTTTTGTTCAGGATGATCCCCAAATTCTAAACTCAACTGAGCATCTTGCCTCAGCCTCCTCAATGAATTACTCCTTTTATAAAAGCACTAAGCCTAGGGCTAGCCAGATAGCTCAGGGACTAAAGCACCTGTATAGGCAGAGCACAGTGGCTAGGGTTTGATCCTGAACATGCTGCGCCAGCCTTGCCCAAGAGGAGACTGGGTGTGGTGGCATGTGCCTGTAATTCCAGTGCTTGTGAGAATGAAAACAGGAGATTCATTGTAAGTCCAATTTACATAGTGAGATCCTGTAGACCTTGTCCTCAAAAAAAAAAAAAGAGCGCCAGTCCTATTGCTACTCTATGACCCCATCATAACTAATCAACTAATCATATCGGCTATGACTCTACCTGTAAATAATCTTATGAGGGGCCCGGTGGGATGGCTTAGTGGTCTAAAGCACCTGCTTGGGAAAGCTTGGGCGGCTTCAGGGACCATGGTTCGATCCCTGGCACCACATGCTGTGCCAGCCCTGCCCTTGGGACGGGATGAGCCCATCATAAAAATGAGTGAATAAACAAACAAAGGTTCTGAAACAATAAAATAAAATAAAATAAAATAAAAAATTCTTTAAAAAAAATCTTATGATTTGTAGTCAGATGCGTCATCCATTGCACCACTGGCCCACTCTACCTACTTATAAATAAGGTCACATTATTAGATATGGCGGCTAGGGATCTAATTAATTTTTTTTTTTTATGGAGCCCGTGATTGAACTCAGGGTCTTGTTCTTGCCAGGCAGACACTTATTCTACTGAGCTATCTCCCCAGCCCCTCTAATTAAATTTTGAGAGGACACAATTGAACCATAACAATAATTAACCTCTCTGACCACTGCCAACTGCCAGAAAGAATCAGTCCATTGTTATTATATATAAACGTATTTCCCATTCCTGTGCATACTGATGTCACTTTTTTCCTTTGAATTTTAGTTCCCTGAGAAAAGACATCTAAGAAATTGGTCCAGGGGCCTGCCAGGATGGCTCAGTGGTCTAAAGTGCCTGCAGGCGGTTGCAGGGACTGAGGTTTGATCCCCAGCATCACATGCTGGGCCAGCCCTGCCCTCATCTGACAATTTTTTTTTTTTTTTTAATACTGAAGATTGAACACAGGGAGCACTGAGCTATGTTGCAGCCCATTAAAAGTTTTCAACCTTGTTCTGAGACACAGTCTTGCTGAATTTCCCAAGCTGGCTCCAAACTTGTGATCCTCCTCCCTCAGCCTGAGCTGGGATTATAGATATATGCTATCATGCCTGGCTAATTCTACATTTGGAACTCAAAAGCAAATCTGTGTAGGAACACTGTTAAGCACATAACATGCTTGCTTTCTACCACATCTCATTGCCTGAGCATCTTGCCATCTGAAAAATGGTGTCTTAATTTTCTGCATTCTGCTGGCTGAAAGAATATTTTAGACATAAGCTTCCCATCTTGCTTTTTCAACATAAAGTTCAAGGCCAAAATAAGTGTCCCTGAAGAGGTCAGGCAGGAAGCAGTAGCCAGACGAAAGTCCAAGTCAGTGAACAATGAGTGCTCTGAAGAGAACTGGTGGTTTTGTCCTTTCCAACTTGTAGAGGCTGCCCATTTTCCAGCATCAAAGCCAGCAATCAGCTCATTCCGATCTGTTTCCATTACATGATTTTCCTTGACTCACTTTTTTGCTTCTTCTTTTACTTATCCAAATAATCTGGGATAATTTCTCCATTTCCAGAGTAATTGGTTAGCATCCCTAATGTCCCTCATTGCAATCTAACATATATACACATTTTGGAGATTAAGATGCAGACATTATTCTGCCTCCCACAAATTACAAGTAAAAGATAAAGATCACCATTATATAAAGATGAAAGAATCAGCTCACAAGAAATAACAATTCTAAATGTGTGTGCTACATGAAGCAAGACCAGAACAAAAAGAAACAAAATCAGTTATATCTAGAGACCTTGATATTTTTGTCCATAACTGACAGAACAAGGTGGCAAAATCAGTAAGGATATAGAAGACATAAATAAGGTCACCAGTAAACCACAACTAATTGATATTTATAGAACATTTAGTCTAATATCAGAAGACTACACATCGTCTTAAATGTATATGGTCCATTATCAATGTAGACCATATTCTAGGTCATAAGATAAACCACAACACATTTTTGTTTGTTAAATTTATTATTTGGTACAGGGTCTCACTATGCAGCTTGGATGCATGGTGATCACCCTGTCTCAGTCTCCCCAGTGCTTGGGTTACAGTCATGCACCACCATGGCTGTTTTCCAGGGCAAGCACAGTGCACAGAACACAGCATGTGGTACTGGGGATAAAATTCATGTCCTTGTACTTGCAAGGCAGGTGCTTAGACTGCTGAGCTATCTCCCCAGTCCAACCACAGCACATTTTAAAATAGTTTAAATAACACAAAGTATTCCTTGATCAGAAAAGAATTAAGGTAGAAGTCAAGTAAAGCAAGAAATTTGGAAATTTTTTAATTATTTAGAAATTAAACAATTTTAGATAACCCTTCCTTAAAAAGGAAGGCCTAGCTGGGTGTAGTGGCGCACGCCTGTAATCCCACTACTTGGGAGGCTGAGGCAGGAGGATTGGTGTGAGTTCGAGACCAGCCTGGGCTACAGAGGTGAGCCCAAGGCCAGCCTGAACTGCATAGTGAGACCCTGCCTCAAAAAGACAAAAAAAAGGAAGGCCTAAGGGAAATCAGAAAATACTCTGACTGAATACAAATGAACCTGGAACATGTCAACACATGTGGGTTATGGCTGACACTGTGCTCGGAGTGCGAGAGAGAGCATTCAGTGCATGGGAGAGAGAAGACAATGGTGGAGCTAGAGCATAACCCCGGTCGGCCGAGGCTCCCTACCATGCAGTGTGGTTGCACTGCTGGACTTGGGTGTAGCTGAAGGGTAAAGCAACTGCTTTGAAAGCCCAAGGCTCTGCAGCTTATATTTTTAAGGTCCTGGGTTTGATCCTCAGCATGGAGAAGACCAGGAATACATCTCTGATTTGTTCTTTGCTCTTTCAGGTAAACGTCTAGCTACTCACCCTAATCCAGTCTACCTTTCCTCCTGGGCACATGCCATGCAGGCAGACGCATTGCCTGGCCTTCCTTGTGAGGATCAAATGACTGTGCGTTTGCCAAAGATTTTGTACAACTTCATCATGCTTTAATTTTTTTGCCTGCCTGCCCACTCCGCCCCTTTGCCCTTATTCAGACAGAGGACATAGGTGTTCTAACAACCCAACCTTAATCCAGAGGACTGCAGTAGCTTAAGAATGGCAAAAAGAAGATAGGGAAGCAATGTAGGCTCCTGAATAATTTCATGGAAAACTCAACAGGGACCACACTTTCATATCAGGGAAGAATGAAATGTGGGCTCTAAATGTCACATTAAAAATGACATGTATTACAATTGATGGAGCCTGGAAGCCAATGAAATAGTGTAATAAACTTTCAGTCTGAGTGCCCATAACACTGTGCAGTTGAGATTGAAAGAAAACATAGACATATTATCTAGCTTTCTATGTCTCCTGTCCAGGAAAGGGAACAGGAAAGTAACCAAAGAATATACTAACAAGGCAGTTGAACTGACAAATGAATATTTTATAGCTGAATTTGGTATATACTTAGCTGATCTGCTAAGTACCTTGGCCAGAGGTCATGCTCATGGCCCAAAACATAACTATGACACTGGTAACCAGCCTCACTGCTGCTCAGTTCTGATGAGACTATATAGCTTGTGTTCCCTCCTAAAGCAAAGGCAAATATAGAAATACTTATAAAAATCCATGGAAGAACCACAAAGATGATAATATCTTTGGGGGAAGAGATATCACAGTGGATGATTATAGGGAATAAAGACAGAGGGTACAGGAGAGGGGAGAGAAGCTCTGAGTCCTGTGCAAGTTGGGGAGGAGGAAGGAGACCTGGGTAGGAATGGCCTGAGCTCTGTACAGCTCTGAGTGAATCTCAGCCAAGTCTGTGATGTTGCTCTAGCCCAGACATTGCCCAGTGGGGAAATCCGTGTTGGACAGGAATGGCTTGGTTCTAGCTCCCCTCCAAGCACAGTCATTGGTGGCTAGTGGCCCAGTGAAAGCATGCATTTGGTGACAACGCTGGGATAGATTCTAAAGGTGTCCCTGCTGGACATGGCCAGCTAACTACACTCCTTGCATCAGGCCCTTACTTAAAGCACAAAGTGAACAGCACATACTCCTAGGCTACTAGACAATGTTAAATAAAGACCAGTGTTTCTGTTGCATTGAGGCATGATTTGGGTGGTTTCCCCCCATCTCTCTCCTATGAAAATATATTAGAGCTAAAGGTTGCTAAGAGTGTAGGCATATATGGATTCAATACACATGGATTTAAATCTCAGTGCTAACACTAATAGCTGTGTAACTTTGGACAATTCACTTCATCTCTGTAAGTTTAGTTTTCCCACCTATAAAATAGGAAAGATAACAATAGTATTTGCCCCATATGGTTATTGAAGAAATTAAATGAGATGGTCACATCTCATTGGCCAAGCCCAGTGCCTGGTATATTGCAAGCGTATAATACACACATTGCTAAAATTTCCATTTCCTTTTGTCTACCAGTGCAGGCATGTAAGGAGAACTTATATTTATTTTTTTGAGACCGGGTCTCTTTATATAGCCCAGGCTGTAGTTCAGCTGTAGGTATTTGTTTAACATGTGCAAGGCTTGGTTCAATTCCCCACAAGGAAGGAGGGAAGGAGGGAAGGAGGGAAGGAAGGAAGGAAGGAAGGAAGGAAGGAAGGAAGGAAGGAAGGAAGGAAATGAACCAGCTATGTGTACTTGTACAGAGTTGTATGGTTATGAGAGCAATATCCAGTCCTCAAATTCCCAACATGGAAGCATAGTCTTCCACTCTGGAAGACTTTGAATGAGAATGCTTCTGTGCTGGAGTTTGTATGTGGTCTTGGAGGTTAGAGGACTACTTCTCAGCTCAGTCACTCTCAGATTCACTTTGTAGTTCCTAATCACAGGTTACAGCTACAAGGCTTTGATGAATTTACTCAACTTTAGACGCGCTGTGACTGCTGGCTCATTCCATTCTACTATTTCCTACTTTGGAGTTCAAAGCAAGACACCTACTTTAGCGTATCAAAGTTACTGAGGATTGGGGCCATAGCTCAGTAGTACAATGTATGTTTGGCCTAGGTGATGCCTTAGATTCAGTCTCAGCAATACCCAAAAAACTGTTGGATAACCATCATATATAGGTAATAAGCAGTTAGAAAATGCAATGGAAGATACCATTGAACAATAATAACACAAGGTAAAATACCTAAGAGTAAACTCAGTCAGTATCAAATACATGACAATGGTATGAAGAACATAGAAATACTTTTTTTTTTTTTGTGGGACTGGAGTTCAAACTCACGATCTTGCACTTACCAGGCAGGCACTTGTGCCACGGAGCTATCACCCCAGCCCCTATAGAAATACTTTCAAGAGGAAAAAAAGAGAGAAAGACAAATAAAAACATGTATTCATTAATGTCATTATAGATAAGAAGTCTTAACACTTCAAAAAATATCAATTTTTTTAGTTTAATATATAAATTTAGCCGGGCGTGGTGGCGCACGCCTGTAATCCCAGCACTTGGGAGGCTGAGGCAGGAGGATCGGTGTGAGTTCGAGACCAGCCTGGGTTACAAAAGTGCGCTCAAGGCCAGCCTGAACTGCATAGTGAGACCCTGTCTCAAAAAGACAAAAAAAAAAAAAAAAAAAAAAAAAAAAAAAAAAAAAAAAAAAAAA
>PVJA010051274.1:0-12906 GCA_004027025.1 Myocastor coypus | reverse complement strand
AATCCTGGAAAACTCATAGTCAATAATTTTTCTAGTATGACAGTTTAATGTGCACTAAACTGATTATTACTGGAAACAATTATCACAATAGCCACGAAAAACATTCTTGACCTGCACAATTGGTTGAGGTAATCTATGCCACAGAGCACTAAGGTCCTAAGAGGAACTCTGTCCTGCCAACCATGTAAAATTGGGTATAGATTGTTTTCCAGCTGATACGTTAGATGACCACATCTAGACGATGTCCTGATTTTACTCTGTGACAGACTCTGAGGCAGAGGAGCTATGAAGTTGTTTCTATGACTCACAGAAACAATAAAAATTTATTAATTTTTAAGGTTCATGGTAATTTGTGAACTTTTGACATATTGCTCAAGTGTACATGAAATATTTACAAACTATATAGCATTCTGAGCCATAAACTAAACCTTTAGGAACTTTTAAATAATGTAAATTATGCATGTTTGATTTCTCAGCACAAAACAGAATTAATCTGGAAATCAATAATAGGGTGATATGCAATATATCCCCAAATATTTGAACATTAATTAGCATGTGGATCGATTAAAATTTCAGGGAAATTAAAATATAATGTAGCTTACATTTAAATAGAACTGCATATATAAATTTGCAAAATACAGGTAAATATTTGTACAAATACAATTTTTTAGTTATTCTTCTCTTGTTGCTGGGACAAATACCCAACACTCAAAATGAAGGAAGGAAAGGTTTATTTAGCTCACAGTTACTGGAGGTTTCAGTCAACACTCAGTTGGCTCCAAGCCAGAGAGGCTCGTAATGGAGAATAACCCTTCATGAATTTATGGCTTCACGGCGGTGTAAAAGGGCAAGAGAGAAAGGAGGAGTAGCAGCAGCTCAAGTAACTTCTCTTCCTTCCTTACACTGAAACGCAAATTAGCTTCCACAGGAGAGGTGCGGCACCCACACCCACAAAAATCTGTCACAGATGCAGCCCCAAGACTACATGATGTTTTGGGGTGACACCTAAACACAAAACCATAACAGCATCATTAAGTTAGCTCTCACCTTTAAGAAGCTAGAGTGGAAAAAATGAATATATTAAATGTACAAGTGTGCAGTAACATTAGAAGAGCAAAGATATTAAGAGAAAAAAATAATACGGAGTATTATAAAACCAAATGACTTTTAAAAATTTTTTAATAAATATGTCTTTTTTTAAGAAGTGGATCTTTTTTAGGCTGATATTTTAAAAAAAATAGCAACAAATCACTAATATGAGGAATGAAAGATGGAAACCCATTCTGATTTTACAAACATTACATCAACAAGGGAAATATGTACAATTCTTTGCTACAATTTCTCTAACTTATATGACATTCCCTGAAACACAAAGTTCACTGAAGAAAAGAAAATTAAACTTCATTAAGAAACAAACAAACAGGGAGCTTTAGTCCTATCCATTATTAATAGGCTTTTATTATAAACAAACAGAAAATACTTGGACCAAGATGATGTAACTGTCAAACTTCACCAAACATTTAAAGAGTTACTGCACGTCTATCCAATAACTTCTAGGAAATTAAAGAAAAGGGAAAAATGCCACATTGCACAGTTAGTCCTGTATTACATTCATGACAAGACCAGATAAACACAAATACAGAGCTACGGACTAATATACTTTATGAACATATGTTTAAAATGCTTTAAAAAAGTATTATAGATGTTATATATGTATTCCAGGATCATGTAATAAAAGATAAAATGTTCAATCAAATTGTGATTGTGTCACAGCACAGTGGTAATTAGAAATTAAAAAATATTTTTAATAATTTATTTAAGTCCTAAATAAAGGAAGTGATGTAGTAGATTGAAAAAAAGGCTAAATAGCAACTTTCTGAACTTGTTCTATGTTCAGGCTAGTTCTGCAAAGTTCTTACCAGTTTTTTCTATAGCTAGAAATAGAGTTGAATGAAAATTATATATGGAACACAAACCTACATGGGACAGCTGGTATAAGGTCAACAAAATTGTTTAAAGCTGTAACATTATATTACATGTCTACAACATCCTCATAAAGATGTAGTAATGAAAATTTTTGCATTTACATCAATAGAATGATTAAAATAGTATACTACAGAGTAGAAATACGCTTTCAAACATGTTAAGTACTAGCTTGTGTTTGAATTCATATTTAAGTTGATTGCAATTAGATAAAATTAACACTCTTTATTTGACCTGTCCATATTTCAATTGCTCATTTGCCATATGTACAGTAACTACAGTATTACACAGCATAGATAGAGATTTCCTTAACATCACAGAGAATGTTTCTGGACAGAATTTATACTTTTTTTTGTGTGTGTCTTTTTGAGACAGGGTCTCTCTATGCAGTTCACGCTGGCCTTGAGCTCACTTTTGTAGCCCAGGCTGGTCTCCAACTGGCACCAATCCTTCTGCCTCAGCCTCCCGAGTGCTGGGATTACAGGCGTGAGCCACCATGCCCACCTTTTCGCTTTTTTTTTATTTTCAGAATTTATACTTGTTTAGAAGTGTATTTGCACTTTGATGGTTCTGTGGTATTTAATGAAATGAAGGGGTAGTTTCATAGAGGAAATGAACATCTGTCTAATAAAGATGTTGTGTGAGTCCACATATTATTTGGATAAAGAAGAAAGAAAAACATGAACCTTGACTGCAGCTTCATGCTAAGCAAGATAAATACCTTGAGATAAATGCTAGTCTTAGAAGTAAAACAGAATTAATAATAATATATACTATAAATGATAGTACAATTAAATATGATTAATAGTAAAAACTACTAATCTGCTGTCATAAAATTTTAATGCATTTAGGTAGTCTGTTATTGTTATTTCTAAAGTTCTATGGTCTTATAACCTGCTATGTCCTCCATGCTCTATCAATAAATTATTGAATGTTTAAATCTTCCCTAACTCCCTCTTTTACTTTTCACCACTCTTCAATTCCATGTTCTTAGCACAGTACCTTTGTGCTTGATTCCCCCATGCTGTTTCTTTAGATCATCTGGATAGTGATTCATGCCCTGCTGTCACTCCCTTTGCAGCTCTTAGACTTATATGTACAATAAGTTTTCAAATACCCATAATCTAATCCTCTTGGGATAAATAGCCAGTTACATTTTTCAAAAATGTCTAAAATTTATTCTTTAGCTAAAATTTATCCTGCCTGTTTTATGAGGAGTACTGGGAGAGACTGAAAATTTTGTCACAACTGTAAAATTTCATTGAGTGAAATCCTGACACAATAAATAAAGAAAATTAACCTTCACATAGAGTAGGCTTAAAGTGGAAGATTTCCTTAGGTGAAAGGTAGTAGAGAACTGAATGGAAAGGATGGCATAGAAAACTATTATTATGAAGGATGTGAACCTTCAATATGGATCTCCTCTATAATTGTACATTCCTATTATACTAGTAGAAATAAAAAATTGCAATTACATATAAATCAATGATTTAAATTACACTTTTAGGCAAGGAGTCAATTAATTGTATAGGCAGATGGATTTAAAAATAATTTTTAAATGTATTTAGTATAGGACCTCACTATGCAGATCAGACTCATAGTGATCCTCCTATTTTCAGGCTCCCCAGTGCTGGTATTACAGGTGCATGCCACTGCAACCAGACTCTGAGTGGCCACCTGAGTGAGCCTAGAGGCAGGGTCAGCACTACGTGTGGTGCTGGGCATCAAACTCCAGTCCCTACCCTTGCCTAAGAAAGTACTTGATCTACTGAGCTATTTTGCTGGCTCTAAATATAATCCTTAGAAAAATAATTATACAAATTTTTCAAAAAAAGTGCTATGGACATTGAAGTTTTATAAATTATGAAGGTTGAATAGTGGATAAATAATATTTATATCTCTATGAGATATAAATTATAGGCAGAGATATCATTAAAGATTACATATACAAATGATATACACACACATATATATACATATATATGTATATATATACATATATATGTATATATATGTATGTATATGAGAAATATTTTGGAAACCTAATATGGGGAGTTAATTCAAGTACTATATAGTATCTTAATGGAGAATCTCTTAGATTGGTTAAATTTGCAAGGCTCTGAGGAAATAAAATTAAATCAGACATTCACTGAATCTAAGAATTATCATGCAGAAATATTTGGGAAAGAGTATTTAATGAGCAAGAACACCAATTACTAAAGGCACAGAGCAGCAATTAGCTCAGTATTTCAGAGACAATGGAAAATGCAGTTTCAAGAGCCTTTTAAATAAGCAGAGAGTCCTTAGAAGCTTGCTGTGATGAGGGCACTTTCACATGAGACCCTGAAACCCATTTGGATTTTAATTTGACCAGTAACTCTTCAGTTCCGAGTCTGAAAGACAACCAGCACGACATTTTAAAACTAAAAATCAAAGGTTGCTCTGTGAGGTGCTACCAACTTAGAATAAAACACATAGTAATGGTAGAATGAAGAGAAGACAATGACTTTAAAAACTTTAGGTTTGGGAAATGGCTTAATCAAAGTCCTATTGCTGAGTTAGTAAGAAGGGAGGGACAGGTGAGATGAAGGAATAAAATTACTAATTTAGTTTACGATGCTAATTAGATTTTTTTTATTTTTAGTTTGGTATGTTAAATTTTGATGAACTGGTAATCAATCAAGTAACTTGCATACCAGATATATTGGGGCCACTAGATTCTACAGTTTAAGTAAGGGACAGTTGATAGACATCCTAATTTAAAAGACATTGGTGGTAGATGACATTTCCAACAAGACATTACGAAGGAGCAAGTAAAAAAGAGAAAACGCAAACATGTCTGAGAAATGGGTGCTGAGACATTTCAGCTTTTCTAAAAGCTAGAAAGAATAGACACAATTAGTGGAGAGGAAATAAATAATAGAGGAAGAGAGGAAATGTGAGTAGCTTGAGAATTAGAAAATCATAAAAGATTTTTTAAAATGAGTGAGCAAGAGTTTCCAAATTTATCTTCCCTGTGATTTGTAATTCTTTTCTTCTTTTTTTTTTTTTTTTTTTTTGTTTTGTTTTTTGTTTTTTTGAATGAGCCGAATAGATTTATTGGGGTAAAGAAAGCTCCTGTCTAAGGTAGGAAAGAAGAGGTCTCAAGCAGATTGTCTCCCTCTAGTTCTTTTCTTCTATAAAAAACTTGAGCTTACACACAATGCATAGATGTTCTGTTTCTCTTACTTATGTTTGCTTTTTGTTTGTGCCTGGCTGCCAATGACCAATGTTCTTTTTTGTTTTGGTTATCATTTAATTAAATGATTACAATAACACTTCAGTTGCACAGTGTGCTATAGAGCAGCCAGAAAATAACTTTTTTTTAGAATCGGGGATTTAAAAAAAATTGTTTATATTTATGGCTGCATTCCATAAATATGTCTGATTGTGAGGATGGTAGATAGAGGAACAGTATATAATGACAGCATTTGAAAAAAATGTCACTCAATGCAGGGATCCATAGGGACTTGGCACAAAAATAAGCGAGCAAATTAAAAGGGAGGTACTATGTTAAAAAAGGCAGTTAGTCCTCTTTTCTTACAACTTTTGTGCAGAAAAACAATCCATATTTTAACATATTCATTTTATTTGCCGTGTACAATTTGTTTCCATTGTGTAATTAATTATTGGTGTCAGGTATATTGTCTCAGCAGTAAGACAAAATTAACTGAGACAAGGTCTAAGTTATATCATTGAACTAGAGAGATAACAAAGGAGTTATATTTTAAGAAAAATAGACTGGTATTTGCCTGTTATGAGGCTTGATAGGGATGGCCTGGTATCTTCAGGGTCAGCAGCATTTCCAAAATGGATTTACCCATGCTATGCACCCATCAGCAACTGTAGACCCTGTCCCAATCTTAAATATCTTTTGTGCACCAACATTGAAAAATGTGAACTGCAACATGAACGAACACATTCATTACATGGTGATCTCAAAAGTTTTTTACATTGCTCTACTTGTATGTGGTCATGCCTAGACAAACGGGATCCTAGGACATACTTAATCTCAGAATCATTTAAATTTTTGAGTATTTGACTGTGGAAGAAAGAAAGAATGAATTTTTATGGGGACACCCAAAAATCTATCATAATGGACTAGAGAGAAAATATCAATTTGGCAGCATGAAATCTCATGCTACTGTTGTGTATGTACAAAAGTTATTTGAAAAATATATGTGAGCTGGGGGATAGCTCAGAAGTCTAAATGGCTACCTAACAAGTGCAAAGACCTAGGTTTAATCCTCAGCATTGCCAGTGGGCATGCTGAGCCAGTCACCAAGTCCAGTTATGGTAGCACAGTGCTGATGTATAATCCCAGTTCTGGAGAGGCTGAGACAGGAAGATCATTATGAGTCTGAACTGCATAGTGAGATTCCATAATAGACAAATAGATACATTGTTTTTAAAAATATGTGTTATAAAATAAATATTTCTTGGGCCTGGCAGGATGGCTCAGTGGTCTAAAGTGCCTGCTTAGGAAAGCGTAGTTGGCTGCAGAGACCGCGGTTCAATCCCTGGCACCACATGCTGCGCCAGCCCTGCCCTCAGGGCAGGCTGAGTGGGTCATAAAAAAATTAATAAACAAACAAACAAAAGTTCTGAAACAAGAAAAAAAATATTCTTAAAAAATAAATAAAATAAATATTTCTTAAAGATTGTAATGTTAACTTTCTATAGACATAGCATGCTAAATTATGGGTCACTGAACACTTTTTATTAAATTTTATTTTTCTTTAAAGAATGATGGTTACTTAAAACTGTGTTTTAAAACTCATCATTCCAAACACTCCAACATTTCTGTTTTCATTGCATTGCTTTCCTTCACAAACCAATTCTTCACCATCTCATAGTACTAATAGTGATAACTAAAAAAACCTCTACAGCTATACATAGTTTATATACTACCTGTATATACACTACCTATGTTTTGTGTATAATTTGTATATAAAAATATGTGGAAGAACATTTGCTGAGTATGAATTAGGGACTTGGCAAAACTCAATGCATTTGTGCTTTTCATCCTCGGGAAATCTTAATCTTCTCTGTAATATATATGCTGTCAAACTCCATGGAGCAAATGTATGAATAACATTTCCGATTGTGATCTCTTGTTAGCAGCCTTGGGGGCTTATGCTGTGTTCTTTTGTTAACTGTACTCAGTTTTTACATTGGATAATCATAATAGTTGAGTTAAGATGGAGAAGTCCCATGAGTAGTATTTAAGATTGGATACTCAAAGGATCTAATTAATGTTTAAAATCTCAGCCGGGCGTGGTGGCGCACGCCTGTAATCCCAGCACTTGGGAGGCTGAGGCAGGAGGATCAGTGCAAGTTCGAGACCAGCCTGGGCTACCAAAGTGAGCTCAAGGCCAGCCTGAACTGCATAGCGAGACCCTGCCTCAAAAAGACAAAATAATAATAATAATAATAATAATAATAATAATAATAATAATAAAATCCCAATTTTGTTAGATTCAAGGTTGTAAGTTCTTAATTCTCTTAAAATTCACTACATTTTCTGGTAGATATTGCCATTAATTTCCTCACCTAAGAAACACTCTTTCCTTACAGTAAAATCCCCTAAAAATACCTTTGTGGTATATACGAGGACAATCACATCACACTAGCAATTATGATGTGAAATCTAATCACATTATTAAAAATGCTACGAAAGATTCAAATAAAGTAAAACTATTTGAAGCTATTCATCTGTTGGGCTGGTGAGATAGCTCAGCGGACTAAAGCGCCTGCTTAGGTGAACACAAAGACTGCGGTCAATCCTCTCACCACATGCCTCTCGAGCCCCACCTCCAGGGTGGCCTGAGCAGACCAGAGTTTAGGCATAATGGCACACACCTCTGATCCCAGCACCAAGATTGCTGAAAGCAGGACGATCACCACTAGTGTGAGATGCATAGAGAGATCTTACAACAACAAATATATATTTAAAAAGTAATAATAATAAAAAATACTCTTGTGAAAATTAAATCTGCAATTGTACTTCCTTTAGTTTCATTTAATAATAATCTAAATTTACTGACATGCACTCTTTTCTATATATGACATTATACCATGTCATTCTTACTACTAGTATTCTTACTACTAGTTTTGCTAATTCTCATTTAATATGTTTTCATTCATTTTCTCCACAACATATGGAAATATGTAAACTTTGTCTGTCATTCTCATCTTTCAGAAAAGCCAACCAGGTGAGCATCTTTCAGTCTATGGTATGTTATGAAGAACTAGTAACATTCCAATTAGAAGTATATGTCATGATATATGAGAAAATTAAACTATAAACACAATAGTTATTTCAACTTTAGCCAAAATAGGAATTCAGAAGTGCTGGCTTCAAATAAATTGAGAATTTCAGCCAATTCTCATTAAATTCAAAAAGGCAACGTGAATCAATCAAGAAGCAACTGGGAAACATCCAAGGAGCTGACATCAAAGAAAGCTCTGTGATGTAGCCCAAAGAAGGTATAATTAGTTGAGCATTTGTTAAAATACTGTGTATTTCCTATATTCGGTGCTTCCTGGATGGCTGCAAGACTCTGTTATGAAGCAAATCCATTCTATTGGGGGAAGAGCTCTATCTTGTGTGCTACAGGCACTGCATAACCTACATATGTTTTTCATGTATTCTCTGGAACATTTAAAATCCAGTTTTTTTTTGTTTTTTTTTTTGGCGGGGTTGGGGTTCAAACTCACAACCTTGCACTTGCCAGGCAGGCACTTGTGCCATGGAGCTATCTCCCCAGCCCCTTAAAATCCAGTTTAAATAATGAGAAAAATAAATTTATATTGGTGATTTAAGGAGAAAAAATTTAGTCAGAGCTGAAGGAAAGTGTGATGTGAACTCAGTTTGCTGAGAAAATTTGACATAAACAGCCATTTTAAAACACCTTAACTTGTAAGTACTTTCCACATTATTTGTTTATCCAGGGATGTAGAAGTTGACTCATCTCTGCATACATCAATCATTCAGTTTTCTGAAAACAAGAATAGTAGAATAGAAAGGTTGAGAGGGTTACAACATGCTGCATATTAACAGAAAGAACAGCATAATCTAGCATTGAATTAAGGCACAGTTTTTTTTTTTTTTCTTGTCTTTTTGAGACGGGGTCTCACTATGCAGTTCAGGCTGGCCTTGAGCTCACTTTTGTAGCCCAAGCTGGTCTCAAACTCGCACTGATCCTCCTGCCTCAGCCTCCTGAGTGCTGGGATTACAGGTATGCGCCACCATGCCCGGCTAAGGCACAGTATTATCAAGTCTTCAGAAGTCCCTGTGAGTCACAGTCTCTCCAAAGACAAAGTTTGATTTTATAGAACTCTGGATTTCTGGTAAATACAAAAACATTAATATGATACAAGCCTTTTCTGTCTCCTTGCACTCAATATTATATTTGTATATTAGCATTATTAGTGTTTGCTGAATAATAGTTTGTTCTTTCCTGTTTTATGGCATTCTGTTACATGAATATTCTTCAGGTATATTATCTTTCTTATGGCACATAGAGATTTAGTCATTTTATAGCCTGTATTTTGTGCTAACTATAAATAATGTACTGAGGATTCACATCTTTGGGTGAACCCAAGTGTGCATTTTTATTCCATGTACATTAGGAACCGTAATGGCTGGACCACAGGGCATGTTACTATTAAGGTTTAATCAACTGCATTAGAGCAACTTTTCAATGGTTTTTATGTTTGAGTTTGTTATCTGCAAGTAGTTCCCCCCTTTACCAATACTTAGCTTATTTTCCTTCCATTTCCTTCCATTCGGTATGTTGGACATCACTGATCTGCTCATTGTATATTTGTTTCTTGCATTTTTATTAACTTATCAAATTCTTTTTCACAGGCATAGTTTTATTTTTCTTATTTGTTTGCTTATAAAAGATGTGTATGTGTTATATGGCTAGCAATCACTTTACACATTTGTTTATTATGAATCACTTTATTATGTATTATCCAACCACAATGGAAGTTACTTATTATTTGGAAGATTTCACTGGTGAAATAGCTTTAGTTTGATAATTTCTTTGAGAATATTTGAACATGACTTTTAGTTTCTCAAATAGATAAATAACTGGTAAGATTTTAAAAAATATATCATTTTTATTAATCTGGAATTTTGTCTATTTTATTTGAGTGAACAGATGTATTAGCATAAATTTATTCATATATTATAATGAAATAAAATTTGAAAATATAAATATTACCATGATAGTTGCAAGATATGTAGTAAGATCCTTTTTATCATTCTTGTTATGAGTAATTCATCTTTTAAAGTTTTATTAATTTTAGTGAGATAGAAATAATGAGACAGTTCCAAAACAGGTTAGTATGGCAGTTACAATAATTAGCATATTGTATATTGCTATCTTTGTGGTACTTGTCCAGTATACAAGATACAGACATATCTTTTCTAAACACTATTAGTACAAATCTTTCTTCTCACTGAACTAAGAGAAAGAAGCTGTATATATAGTTCAATACTACATAATAGTAGTGGGTTATCAACAGAAATGCAATGCTGGAAGCTATTGACTTTACCCTCTTACAGATCAGCATATTAATATAGCTTTATTTTTTATATCTTGTGGTTATACTTTTCTGCTGGATGGTTAATACCAAGTTAAAGCAAGACCTATGGAACAAAAATGTAACTTTTGTATCTGACAAGTTCATTCAAATCCCCTTAGTATTTACCTTGATACTATGTACAGCATTTTGTAGAGCTTTGTCAGTGTCAGCCATCTAGATATGTCATGACCATTGCTTGACCAGTTTTCTCTCTGTGAAAGCCTGAGAGAATGTTTTCTCTCTAGGTGACTCTCCTTAGGCACACTATACATTGTCATTCCTTTCCTCTGTGGCCCCATAATCTCCTTGTACATAAAATTTGGAACACCACTGAGTCACAGGATATTACAATACAGGTTCTGTTACATCCTGAGTCCTCTCTGACCTTAAGAGGCTAGGGTTAAAATATTGGCTATCCTCATAGCCTTTCTTTTTCTCTAAATTTTTGGGTCTGCATACTTAAGTTGTTAACCCTCCAGAGACAAGCTTAGTGATATTATTACTCTATAACATATGCCCTTGAGCTTAATGTCACTTAATATCAGACACTTTAGATGTAACATGGAACCATATTTTCCATCAATCATTGATATTTTAATAAATTCCTATAGAATGTGATTTTAAAAAGTCACACATTTTTACCCAGAAATTTAGAAATCTAACCATATCTGAAATTTTAGCAGGTCAGTCCTATGGCATGTTTTTCTTGTCTCTTTTTCACTTTTAATGCTTTTTATTTAAAGAAACATTTACTTGACAGAGTATAAAATAATTGATACAACATTAGAAGCACTACACCTGTAGAAGACCAGAATGATAGGTATTACAAGCATCAGTTTCAGTATTGCACATTGGTATCCTTGTTGTAGTTGCTTAGCTCATTTTTTGCAATTTGTGAAAAATGTCACTGGATATTGTTATATTTGACTAAATTTCATGTCTTTTCCTATGTTAGTGACTTTTATGATATTATTTCTAACTGTGCATGCTTACACTGAATACCATTGCTTGTTCATTGTGGCATGTTTGTGAGTTGGAACCTGACAACACAGTGCACTTGCCTGTTTCTTCCTTCCTCAGGCAACTTTATGTTTCTTGTTATTTCATGTGTCTTGTGTACTTGATAAGAGAATACTGAGATTGTTCTTAGACTAATTTTTAATATTATTTTCAAATATATTTAGTATGGATACATACTTGTTAATTATTTGTTTCCTCATAAAAAATGATGGTATTTTGTAATCTTCTGAGTTTTATTTAATTCAAAATACTGTTATGCTTAGGAATTTTTGGAATATTTCCTTTTTGAAATTATTACCAATACCTCTATGAGAACATTTTATTTATTTATTATACTTTAGGAAAGGGTCGACAGGGTCTTACTACATAAATCAAACTCATAGTGATCACCTGTGTTCAGCCTCACATGAGCTTGGATTACAGGAGCTTGTCAACACATCTAGTCTGAATCACTGTCTCAATGTGCCCCCAAAATGGGTCTATTTATTTTATTTTAGGGAGAAAAAACATAAAACAAGGACAAAAACAAACACAAAACAATGCAGGATTTTTTTAAAAAGACAATAGGAAATTAACAGTAATTGTCTTATTACACAGTGTTATCTTCAATGTAGTTTAAATTCTATATCATTTGTAAATACATGAGAATTTCTACTTTTCTGTACATAAGAATGGAACTACTAATGTAGATGAATTTTGAGCTTCATAAAAAATCAAATTATTTCTTATAAAGTTTAATTCATGTAAATGCAACTTTTGATATATGAAATCGCTTAATATGCAGTTTTTACTTGACATTTGTTGTCTAACTTTATAAATTTTACCAATAAAAATATGCACAATAAAATGTGCACAAAATGATTGTTCACTGTAACCTTCATTTACAGCGCCCAAACTGCTCACAAGATTGTCAAACTCAAACAAATCTTTTCATTTTCTCTTCATGGAAGATTAAACACCAAAGTATATCACGGCTGGAAAAAAAAAAGGCAAAAAAGTATCAAGGATACTTAAACGAGGCTAATCTTACAAATTATCACTGTAGTTTACTTGTAAATAAATGTGAATTCATATTCACTACCTTGAATTGGGAGCTGAGCTTTTGCATGGTTATATGGGCATAGTGGGAGATTTGGTAGAGACATGAACTCAGAGAGGGTCAAGGGTCACCAGATTGGACCTACTTTTCTTTTCTGCAGGTCTTGAGGTTTATGGGGCTGTCCTAAGCTGTTCCTTCTTATAACAGAAAGTGGGTGTTGGACCAGG
>PVJA010051273.1:0-12909 GCA_004027025.1 Myocastor coypus | reverse complement strand
AAGGAGAAGGAGAAGGAGAAGGAGAAGGAGAAGGAGAAGGAGAAGGAGAAGGAGAAGGAGAAGGAGAAGGAGAAGGAGAAGGAGAAGGAGAAGGAGAAGGAGAAGGAGAAAGAGAAGAAGAAGAAGAAGAAAAGACTGACTCAATGTAAAATAAAAAGATGCTTTTCTCTATGAGCTTAGTGAGAAGATTCTGGATTGAATCCCTATATATGCACACACACACACACTGATGAATAAGGAACACTGGACGGTGCACACAGCTACATCCTCTCAGCTCAAAGAGAAGAAATTTTTTCTCTTTTTTCTTTTTCTTTTTTTTTTTTCTTTTCTCTTTCCTTACCAATATCGATCAGAAAATTCTGCATGTCTACACCCTATGCTCTGTATAACTATTATGAAGACAACACTGTGCGACATGTCAATCATTGAGAATGTACCACGGGTGGCAGAGCCTCCAGAGAGGCCGAGAGAGCATGCACAGGCATTCATTTCATCCAGGGTCCCAGTCACAAGCCCTCACCTCTCAGGACCCAGACCCTTACTCCCTCTGCGCTGATCTCATTAGGTCACATGAAGAGACATGTCCAAGGAAGCAATGCCCTGAGGCTCTAACATTTCAGGCAGGCCCAGGGCAGGCCAACCCACACTCATAAACCTTATAAGACCCTGGTAGACTCTAGACAGCCAACAGCCCACAGAGGACAGCCAGGAGCAGGACAGCTGTGCCCCAAGACCCTAGGAGCCAAAGCCAGGTGAAGGACCTGTTTTCTCCCACCCCCTTGTTCTGTTCTTCCATCTTTTGGGTTCCACCATCTTTTTTTTTCTCCATCCCACTGTGTGTGTGTGTGTGCGTGTGTGTGTGTGTGTGTGTGTGTGTGTGTGTGTGTGTGTGGTGTCTCCCTCTTGGCCTTAGACCACTGCTGTGGCTCAGTGGACAGTGAGGAGTTTGAGAGCCTTGTTGCCCCCGTTTCTTGGCACTGCAGGCCATGGCACCATGAAGACTTAGTAAGGTTCAAAGAGCACAGACTATGGTGTCCTTCTCCACGTGTTCCTCAGCCTGTTTCTGTCACTTTCCCCCTGGAGCAATGGGAATGCTCCCAGGACCTGCTGCTTGAAATGGCTGCGACAATGACTGACCACCTGTCCATGCTCAGTGTGATGCTTACACACAGGGCTGAGTCCTGAAGCTCTACCCTGAGAATACTTGTGTTTCCGCTTCAGTATTCGTCAGCTCCGTGGCATCTGTGGCTCGTGCCCACCTTCCCTGATCCCGGGTTCATCCTCAGTCTCAGTGTCTCTGTCTCTGTCTTTCAGTGCCCTGTCTTCCTTAGTCTCTTCATCTTTCTCTCCCCTCACGGTAAACCTCACACTGTCTTTTCTAAGAACATGGATGATGAATAGGAGCTCTGGGTGTCCATTCTGGGACATCGGTGGACAAGCAGTGGCTGGCACAGGACAGAACACACACTGCGATGCACAGGGCAGTGCCCAGCATGAAGTCTCTCCAACCAACAGTGAATAGTGGCTGGCAGGACAGCTCAGAGGCCTTAGGCTTCCTGGGGATGTCTTAAATCTATGCACCACCACAGAAAGATAGAGGTCAGCAGTGCAGACTGGTGAAAACCTCTGCCTTGTGTTCTGGCTCTATGGGCAGGGTCTCAGAGTTCAGGCCAGAGGCATCCTTTCTTGGCTGCTCCTGGAACTGTGACAGAGGTCCCAGCCTGACCTCATCCCTTCCCCACCAGGTGCCTACATGGAGACCATAGCGCAAACCCTCTTGATCTGTCTCCTGGGATACATCATCTCCGTGCCTACAGGTATCTGGGTCTGGAGGTGCAGGCTAGCCTGTGTGCACCCACAGTGTGCAATCTCGCCCTGTCTTCAGGCCACTTGGGGGGGGGGTCTGCATGGCACTAGCCTAGGAAAGCAGGCTGTGGAGAGGTAGCAGCTGGATGCGCCAGAGCCCAGCGCTTTTACCTCTCAGCTGGGTAAAGTCCCTAATGTTTCTGCGCCATTGTTTCCCCACCTCAATCTGAAAGCAGCTTAGATAATATAGTCAAAACATACCTCCTTCCCTACTTCAGCATGAGCAAGTTTCCCGATGCCAGCTGTGATTAGCACCAGAACAGCACTACGTCTGACTTTTTGCCCCAGCTGGAAGATAAGTGAGGCCCTGCTTTTTTCCTTGTGGCGGTATCTGCACCTGAGCTGCCAGAAAGGGTCGCTGTGCACAGATCTGGGTTCTGAGCATCTAGGACTTACTCCCAGAGTGACTTTGCTCTGTGCCCTGGTGGGCAGCCTGCATGCCCAGCAAACAGAACCTGAGGCATGTCGGCCTCTGTCCTCCGCTTAGAACAGCAGCCCCTCACTGGGAAAAGTGAGTAAGTGCTCGCTCTGCATCTATGCCACTGGGGCGGTGCAGCATGGCTGTGAAGCCTAAGGCTCAGAGGGGAGTCCGTCTTTAAAGTTCTCCTGCTTGAGACCCAGAGGCAGAATGTCCAACAGTGCCCATGCTTGGCCCTCCTCATATAACCTGCTCCTTAGAAACTGGGAGGCAGAAGGCACCTATGGGATCCTCTCCTGGTTCCCACAGGCTCCCACCCGGCCACTGGATCTGTTGTGTACTGATTCCACCCCCAGGAGCTGTGATTCCCTCTGAAGGAACTAGCAACGACTTCTCAAATCAGTTTCTCCCAGTCCGAGAATCCACAAGAGGCTCTTTGTGCTACCCAAACTGGAAACCTTGGCAGGCGGCACTGTTCTACGACAACTCTCTGGTGTGCTCTGGAACTCTGGTGCATCGCCAGTGGGTGCTGACAGCTGCGCACTGCTGGAGGCGGTGAGCGAGCACGGGGAAGTGTGTCTGCAGGGGGGGGATGGGCAAAGGGCCGGACTGGGAACTTCTCTTGCATGAGGCCAGATGGGAAGGGCTCTCAGGGCAGTGAGGGGCCAAGCTCAGTCTTAGGATTGAGCAGATAGGGCAGAGTGTTGGCATGGGGTCTGGCTCCAACATTACCTAGGATCTGGGCCAGGGTGCCAGCCTTAGCCACAGAGGCTGGACTTGGCCAGGGCTGAAATTTGAAACCCGAGGCTTGGTCAAGGGCAGAGATACAGTCACCTCACCATGCTGGAGGAACAACCATCTCTCTTGGCTGGGTCTAAAGGACAGGGAGAGACTCAAGCGTGGCGGAGGAGAAGCCGCACATGTCCCTGGGGTTGACATAGGTATGAAAGTGCAGAGTAGGGGTGGCTTGCGAGAAGTATGCTTGGATCGCAGTTCAGTCTGTAAGAGCCAGGCAGTGGACAAGGGACCTCTCATCACCAGGGTATATAAGGACAGAAACAGGCCAGAATAGAGGCGAATCAATGGAGACCAAGGCTTGCAGGTAGCTGCAGGACAGAGGCACAGAGCAAGACAAGGCAAAAGCTCTCTCAGCAAGATAAATATCTTGGTGTAATATTTTAAAGAGGGCCAGGGAGATAGCTCTGTGGTACAAGTGTTTGCCTGGCAAGTGCAAGGTCATGAGTTCAAACCCTGGTCCCATTAAAAAAATAGATACATAGATAGATAGATAGATAGATAGATAGATAGATAGATAGATAGATAGATATAGATATAGATATAGATATTTTTAAAAAGAAATTGACACTAAAGCAAACATCCATGATGAACACAAAGGGCCGGCGGTATAGCTCAGCGGATTAAGTGCTTGCTTAGGAAAGCATAGGAGCCAGGTTTTGGTTCCTGGCTCTGCCTGCCACGCCAGCCCCTGTTCTAGAGTGTTCTGAAGCAGCGATAGAGACTGGGCGTGGTGGCGGGCGTCTGTAATCCCAGCACTTGGGAGGTACAAGCAGGAGGATCACTATGAGTCAGTAGTGAGACCCTGGGAGTGGGGGGGGGGGGGGGGGACGTGATGAACAGAATATCCACACTGGAAACCAGCCAGGATGTGGGGATGTGCAGTGAGGGTAAAAAGCAGCATCCAGTGCTGTCTTCCCCTCAGTTTCTGATATTTTGCTTCTGGCAGATTTTTCGGGATTAATTTTGAATTTTAAGGATATTATATTAAAGTAACACTCGACTTTTCGGCATTAGTGGCTTCCTACCCTTACACCTTGGTCAGTGCTTCTCTTGTCCTGGTAGTCGTGTCCCGCGATGAGACTTGGGTACTGTCCAAGAGGGCATGAGACTGGAACCAGGGACGGGTCTAGACATGGTGGACGCTGGGAACGGGGACAGGGATGCGATGGGTGCTAAGGATGACAGGGCATGGGTTTAGAACTGAAATCGGTCCTACGTGTGAGCTTGGGCTTCGAGACAGGACTTAGTACTGACTGCCTCCGTTTTCCTCAGATCCTACACCATTGCCCTGGGTACGCACAGGCTTTCCCAACGTTATGAACCAGGGGCGCAGTTGATTGCGGCCAATCTCTCTGTGCAGCACCCAAGATACAGCGGCCCTTGGAATGGCTACGACCTCATGCTCGTCAAGTTGAGCAAACCCGTTGTGACATCAAACACTGTCTCGAAAATCTACATTGCCCCCACATGTCCAAAGCCTGGAACCAAGTGCTTGGCATCAGGCTGGGGCCAGGTATCACAAGGTGAGCTTCGGGCTCCTGTCGCTGGAGGTACTGATGCACATGGCAGTCTCTGTGCAGGAGTGTTTCTTTCTTCTAAAAATATTTGTTGTATTTTATTTTATTTTGAAAAGTAAAAACAAAATCCAAAACAAATCACAGAAATAAGGACAGAAACACGATATCATACAACAATACAAATGTAGCAGATTTTTGTTTTTATGTCTACAGGGTATACAGGGTCTTGCTGCACTGATCAGACTCAGAATGATCCTCCTGTTTTCAGCCTCCCAAGCACTGGGATTACAGGTGCATGCCACCGTACCAGTCTCAGTCACAGTCTCAGGGCACACCAGTGGCGAGCCTTCAGGGCATGCCTAGGTTCAAACCCCAGTCCCTGAGCCTGCCTCAGTAGGCCTTTTAGTACGCTAAGATATCTGGCTGGACCTATGTTACACATTTTCAAAACAAGATTAGCTGATTTTAAAATGTTGACACACTGTCTATTTTTATCATCAAATACATCGCTCAGATTAACAGACACAGTTAAGTAAAATTGGACATATACTTGCATATTACTGCTTGCTTTCAAGAAACTTTAAATTTTGTTCTTCTATCTCTTTTTTCTTTGCATAACCTTTCAGAAATTATTTTAAAGTGAGTAGAGTAATCACTGATATGACACTAGAAATGATTCACATTTAGAAGACAAAGATGACAGGTATTCAAGCATAGTTATTGTGTTACACATTGCTGTACTCAATGTAGTTGCTTAGACACCAGATATCAGCATACAGAGTTGGTCAAGGTGAAAACTCTACATGCTAACTATTTTCAAAACCTGATGAAAATGTTTAGTACACTCACCTCAGCCATGCTGTATGTATATTTGCATGTTTGCCCCAGCCTTTGTTGCTATCTTTTCTTCTTTCTCACATCTTCATTGTTTAATCTTTTTCTTTTTAGTGTTCATTGTTTAATCCTTAAGTTCTGTTTCTTTCCATTTTGCTCTGTTATACCTTTCCGGTTTTAGCTTTTCTTTCAGGCTCCTACACTACGGAGAAAATAGGATACTAACACGTGTGAGTCTGTTTTATTTCACTAATGAGTATAGCCTCTGGTTGCTATATCTATGTAGGCTTCCAGTTTGTCTTTTTTATAGGTGAGTAATCTCAATTACATATGAATACCACAACTTTTTCATCCATTCCTTAGGCAATTGGATTTTTGGTTGCTTCCAAGATTTGGCTATGACAAATTGTGCTGCTACTAAGGTGGGTCATGCCCACACGCTGTGCTCTGTATACCTACTGTGAGGACAATATACAATGTGTCAACTATTAAAAAAAAAGAAAGAGAAAAAAATAATAATGTTTATTGAAAGTGTTCATGTTTAACTGTTTGATCAATCATACACCGATACCTATTAATCTAAACTGATCCGATGATGAAAATGTGCAACATAACCATTGTTAAATTTTTTAAAAATACATCTTCCATGGAGATGCCAATGAATATAATATTCTACCTGTGAATATAAAAATAAATAAATATCCTTCAAATTGTGCTGCTATAAACATAGGTGTGCATGCAACACTATGATATGATTATTTTCAGTTCTTCTGGAAAAATACTCAGAAGGGAAAGAGCTGAATTTCAAAAAAAAAAAAAAAAAAGGAAAGAAAGAAAAATGAAAAAGTGAAAAAGAGGCCGGGGAGATATCTCAGGGGCACAAGTGCCTGCCTGGCAAATGCAAGGCCCTGAGTTTGATCCCTGGTTCCACAAAAAAAAGGGGCAGGGGGACTGAATTTAATGGGAATTCCCATCGTAGTGTTTGAGGAGTGCCCACCCTGATTTCCACAGCGCTTACACCAGTCTATGTTCCTACCGGTGGGGGAGAAGAGCCCCAGGGGTGTTTCTGACCTGAGTCCTTGCTCGCAGGCCAACTCTCTGACGATCAGCAGTGTGTGGATCTCCTAGTGCGATCTCGAGAGGACTGCAGGACACTGTTTCGCTCCAATGACAACACTGTGTTCTGCGCCAGTGCTGATGACAACAAAGACACTTGCAAGGTAAGAGGCTGAGACAGCAGGTAGGCATTTAGAATGGAAAAGGGGAGTGTAGACCTCACAGAGGACACAAGGCCATGAAGGAACGCATTAAACTCCCAGACTTCCCAGGACCGGGAGGATATGGTTCCATAAGAAGTTGTGGGTGCAAAGAAAAACAGAGAGAAGAGACTTGGAAGGGGGAGAAGGAAAGCTGAGCTACAGGGTAAAGAAGCCACAGAGAAAGGCAAGGAGAGCCCGAGAGAAGGAAGGAGCCTGCAGGACCACCCGGAGCCCTGGTGCTGAGAGACAGGACCCGGAGACAAAAACCCAGGAGTGACAGCAGGAGGTTCCTGGGAGACTGAGAGAGCTGTAAGAACAGTGGTAACTACATTCAAGATCCCCTGCCCTACTGCCAAGGAGAACGCCACCCTTAACTCCAGGGGCTCCCCAGTCCCAAGGCCCCTCCCAGTCTCCCTAGAACAATGGGCCTCAGCAAGGACTGGAAAAGGAGATGCAGGCAAGAGTAGAGCTCCTCATGGGACCTATGAAAGGCCTAGGAAAGAGAGCTGGTGTTGGAGAGGCAGCGCTGTGCGTACCTGCCCACAATGACGTAGTTTCATGGCTTTGGTATTAGAGACATAGGCGTGCAGCTCAGCCTCGGGTCCCGGTGCCTTCCTTCACTGTCTTGGAAAATCACCAGGATCTCAGTCTGTCTCCCTATCACTTCTGCCTCTGGCACCCCATGTGTCTATGGGGCCTGCCGGGTTTCTCTTCCCTACTTCTGTCTAGGCTCACCCACTCCTGCACTGTGTTTCTGCTCTGCACTCTCCCTCCTTCCTTGCCTCTTTGTGCCTCTGGCTTTTGTGTGTGTCTCTCTGATTGCTCCCCGCCATCCCTGACTTCCTCATCTCTTCCCTCAACAGGTAGATTCTGGAAGCCCTTTAGTCTGCGGTGGGTATCTTCAGGGCCTTGTGGCCTGGGGATTCACTCCCTGCGGGCGACCTCAAGTTCCAGTCATCTACACAGATCTCTGCAGATTCCAGAGGTGGATAAGACGCACCATACAGACCATGTAAACATGGATGATCTTGGGATCAAGGGTCAAATGCCACCTTGAAACTCTATCCTTAGGCTGTATCTATCAAGGGCCGTTGAACTGCGTTGAATATTCTTTGCCAATATATGGCCGGGAGTGGTGGCGCACACCTGTAATCCCAGCACTCGGGAGGCTGAGGCAGGAGGATCGGTGTGAGTTCAAGACAGCCTGGGCTACAAAAGTGAGCTCAAGGCCAGCCTCAAATGCATAGTGAGACCCTGTCTCAAAAAGACAAAAAAAAAAAAAAAAAAAAGAGATATATGCCTCTCTTGTGTCATTTTACTGAGACTAAAAGTGGACTTATCAAGTGTTTAAAGGTATTGTTGATTGTAAGATGTTGTAACATCCTTGTGTGTGTGAAATATCTGCTACATGGTAGGGACATCAACATATTTGCCCCTAATTGCCTTGGAGAGCAACTGCCCAGCAAAGGGCGTGGGGAATCAAGTTGTGGAGTCAAGAATGCAGGCAGAGATGTTTCAGCAACCAGAGAAAAGGGAACATAGCACTCACCCCACCCAACCTCGCCTGAACAAGCGAGAATCAAGGGTCTAACTGCTCACATCACTGCACTGGTTAAGTCAGCAGAAGATAGCACAGAGGCGCTTGACCTGCCGGCATGAGCTGTGTCCGCTCAGAGGAATGAAGATGAGAAAAAAGCGATAGACAGACAAGTTGTGCCAGAGAGAGCAGAACTGATGCAAAGGTAGAACCAACATCTCTAAAGAACAATATCTGGGCCCAGCGGGATGGCTCAGTGGTCTAAAGCGCCTGTTTGGGAAAGCTTGGGCTGCTTCAGGGACCGCGGTTCGATCCCCGACACCACATGCTGCGCCAGCCCTGCCCTCAGGGCGGGCTGAGCCGGCCATAAAAATGAGTGAATAAACAAAGGTTCTGAAACAAGGGAAAAATAAAATAAAATAAAATAAATTCTTAAAAAAAAGAACAATATCTGCCTCCCAAAGCTGTTAGGGAAGTAGCAGTACAGGAGCAGCATGTATCAGGCACAATGAAGCACTCTAGGCTAGGGAACGTAAAAAGATTTTTTTAATGTTATTTTTTAAAAACACAATGAAGGGCCAGCCAAATAGCTCAGCAGATTAAAATGCCTGCAAGCAGGTTCGATCCCTGAGCCTCCTGTGCTGGCAGCACGTGTGGGTGCACTGAGGAGGGACATGCAACCGGGCACGGAGGTGCATGGAATCCTAGCTCTTGGGAGGCTGTAAACAGGAGGATCACGAGTCTGATAAAGTAATGAGACCCTGAACATCCTGTAGAACCTTCCCTAAAATACCAAATAAATAAATAAATAAATAAATAAATAAAATAAAATAAAATAAAAAATAAAAACAAAGAATGCAGCTAAATAACAAACTACTAAACTGTTAAAAAATGTGAGATAGTAGAGCATAAGAGATGGGGAGTGAGGGAGGAGAGAGACAGAGAGACAGAGAGTGAGAGAGTCCCTATCTACAAAACAAATGTAGTTGTTTGTATTGGAAACACATCCTAATAAGGAATTAGCTGGAAATGTGGCTCTGATGCAGCAGTAAAAGACTTAAAGCAATTCATCGTAAGTGTAGACTCTCCTACCACAGATGGATACACACCGGAAGGGCACAGATTCACAGATGTGCACGCATTCATGCACACACATGTGTTAAAGTGCCTGGCTGAGGGAAGTGGACGTTGAGCTTCACGGTGGCCTTGTTCTGAGTAGGCACGGATCATCCATTTGCAGATTCTGACTCGAAGTCCGTAGCTCCCCTTCTCCTCCCTTTGCTCCCCAGGGCACCTCTGAGCCAAATGAGCTCTGTGAGAGGATGCTCATTCTTGGACCCTGGGGGACAGAGGTAGCTCAGGCTGGCCTTCTGCTTGCTAGACCTCTAGCCTGGCCTAACACTTACACAGTTCCCCATTGCAACCTCCTGAGTGCTGTGATTACAGGCGTGTCCCACCAGGGCCAGGGTGGTAGCTCACACTGGCATGAGCCCCTAGCTGGCAAGCCTGGTCCACCACCTGGCCTCAGCTATTATCTCTTATCTTTATTTTCTTGATGCTCTCAACATTTTCTCCTGGGGCTTACAAGAAACCACCAAGTCCCTACAAGACTGGTGGTGGGGATGAAGGAAGAGGTGGTCTCTGGGAAGACGAACTGTGGTTTGGGGCTCTTGCCATATTAGATGATGACTATAATTTAACAATTTATACTCAGATGGGAAGCTATCAGTCACAGCTTTTGGATGCCTGATATATTGAGCTTGAGACTCCTCCTTAGTGCCTCTGTGATAGAATCTACTATGGAGCATTCTCCATGGAGCCCATGGACCCATCCTAGCTGTGTGTCTCTTGTACATGCTCTGTATTCACTTCGATTCCTGCATGGCTCCTTGTACAATCAGGAGGCGGAGATGTCTCTCTTGATTGCTTACAGTCCTCCCAAGGAGGACAAGGCTGCTCAAAGTGGAGAAACACTAGTCTGAAGCTCTGCCTGCCCTTTTCTGCTTCTGTCTACACTGACCTGAACTTCAGGACCCAGGTCAAGGGGCTAGGTTCTCTGACATGGGTCAGTGATGCGATGGCCTTTCTTGTTTGCTACCATCAGCCTAGAAGAAAGACACTAAAATTTGCATCGATTCAGTCTTAATGATGGGAGCAGGCATGGCAGGGAATGTTCAAGGTTTGGCTGGCCTCACTGCCCTGATCAATTCATGTAGCGCTTCAGTTTAGTGTAGATTTTAGGAGCACCATAAGGGTAACAGGAAAGGCGCCCTGCTGTGGCCAGATGGGGGAAGATATCACTGTACAGCAGGGTACCCCCAGAGCTACACCAGAAAGAGACAGGTTGGGACCGTGAACATAGCTTGGTGGTGTAAGCTACTGCCTCGCGAGCATAAGGACCCAAGTTCAATCCTTGAAACCCAATACTCTGCCAGCCTCAGAATGTCAGGTGTGCCAGGCTAGCCCCCAAAAGACTGTGGTGGATAAATAGAATCCCAGCTCTGGGGAGCTGAAGACAAAATGAGGCAAAACTACAAAGCAAGACCCTACATAGAAATATTTTTTAAAAGTAAGAGTAAAAAACCCACATGTCAAATGAGAAGTATAATGGAAACTAGAAGATATTTTCAAGCAAATATTATAGGCAGCACAGTATGCACTTATTACATGTACCTGTGACAGTGTTTAGCAAAAAATACAGGACCATCAGCATATACATTTGAAATGAAAAAGAAATGAGAATTCATTAATGTTTCCATCATGTCTAGATATAACAAGAATAAGAGGGACTGGGGAGATAGCTCAGTAGAATGAGCACTTGCCTGGCAACAGCAAGGGCCTGAGTTCAATCCCCAGTTCCACAAAAAAAAAATAAAAAATAAAAAAATAAAATAAAATAAAATAAAAGCAAAATAAACTCTAAAAGGAGAAGTAATAGAATCTTGAAGAAAATATTTAACTGCGAGCAAAGTGGATGAACACTAGGGAATGTTGACAAGGGCTAAAGCCTGTTCCCGAGCGGATGAGTATGATGACGAAGCCCCCAACAATACAGAGAATGATACAGAAGAAATAAAGCGGGACAGGGAGAACCAGGAATGTTGGCCTTTGGGTACTAAATGGCCTTCAGAATCTTTAAGGAGCAGGCACTGTGCCTTGGGAAGGTAACTCCCCTGCCGTAGGCAGAAAAGGCAGTTAGGCAACTTCAGGACCTAGAAGGAGGTGTCATAGCCCAGCGAAGGTCGAGATAAGGCCGGCTGGCAACAGCAAAGACGGGGCTGCAGGTATGCTGGTTACAGCAGGACTCTGACGCCCTGACACACCGGACTGCCTGGTAAATGCTGGCGGTACCTGCTGGATCACTAAGTGCGAGAATGGGCTGAACAACATCCCAGAAAATCAGGGCAGCCAAGACTCTACTCCCAACCCTTCAGAGGTCTTTGTTTGCTCTACATGTCCTGAGAGTCTTAGAAAAATCCGCAATTAATGGCACTTTCAAGACACTTGCTCCATTCCCATTTACTTTTTTAAAATGTTTTTGTTTGTGTCTCTCTTTTTTTATTTGGACACAGGCTCTCACTATTTTGTTCAGGCTAGCCTTCCACTCACGGCAACCCTCCAATATATTCTTCATTAGGACCATACATTTTAGCAGTGTGAGAATTGTACACTATGTTTAAAATATAGAAGGAGCCAAACTTACTCAAGAAGAAACAAAAAGTCTGAATAGTCCTGCCTACAGATGTGCCACATTTCACCCGTGTGTTGGCATCATCACTGTCACCTCGTCCCTGAGGGTGAGAGTTCATTTATAAATTGGAAGGTTTGTTTTGGCCACATTTTGGAGGTTCCAATCCAATATCAGCCACACTGTTGCTCTGGGCCTCAGAGGCATGCTGATTGGCAGTGGCAGGAAGCCCACAGTGAAGCAAATCGCACATTTCATAGCCGAAAGGAAAATAGAAGGGACTGCTCTTTCTAGTCCCCTTCAGAGGCGCCCCATGACATAGAGACCCACACTACCACAGTCAAATAACACCACATGGGGAACATGCTTTTCTTATGGCTGAAAGAAAACATCACAAATCCATAAGTGAAGGTGGAAAGGTGTTTAGATCACTGGTTGCAGAGGGTGCAGTCCGTAACTCACTGACTCCGAGGCAGGTGGCCACTTGGACAGGTATCATGGAGGAGAAACAGTCTATGGTAGCAAAATAATAAGGGAGGGCTACAGCATTTTCCATCCATTGCATCTTATCCAACCTCTTAGCAGGTAGCATTCAAAATGCTTCATCCCACTGGCTTTGATTCTATCATTACAGCATGGATTAAATCTAGTATCTCACAGGCTGATCCAGTCACCTCTGGAAAAGCCCCATCTACTCCAAGAGATTTTGTGGGGAACCGAGAGCCACAAGCCATAACATTCTGCTCCTGACACCCAAGTGATTATCCATATCCCATTATCTAAAGGCATTTACCCTATCAGTTCAGCATTGCTGAAAAGTCCAGGGCCATAATCCCCCTTACACGTCACTACAGAGTGAAGCCCAGCCAACACTTAATGGCATCAGAGAGAGACGTTTTCATTGCAAATATTCAAAACAGGGGGATAGCAAGAAAGTGGAACAAAGTAAGACCACAATCTAGGATGGCAAACACTAAATCCCACACTTCCCT
>PVJA010051272.1:0-12912 GCA_004027025.1 Myocastor coypus | reverse complement strand
CCCTCCAGCAGAAAAGCTTTGTGATACTATTACTCTATAACATAGGTACTGTGCTTATCATCACTGGCTGAGTATCAAATATCTTTGACTTAACTTGTAAATGATATTTTCTGACCATCATTGATATTCTGATAACTTTCCATACAATGTGATATAAGCAGTTACACAATTTTGACACAGATATTTGGAAATTCAAGGAGATACAAAATTCTTACCTATCTTTTATGTTGTTACTTATACAAGAAAAACCATGTGAGCTTTAAACCTTGCCTGTCTGATTTATAAAATGTTATTTATTCGTTTGACACAGGGTCACACTCCGCAGCTCAGACTCGTGGCGATCCTCGTGTCTCAGCTTCCCCAGCACTGGGATTACAGGTGGACACCACCATGCCCAGATTCAGTAGCGGGCTCCGTGCGACCCGGGGTTCCGGGCCGGTGCAGCACGCAGTACCGGGGATCAAATTTGGCTCCTGGCTTCGACCACCAAGCTATGTTCTGAGCCACTGTGCGTCTGACTTATGTCACAGCGTCATGGTCTCAAGGTGCACCCGTTTTCCAACACATGACTGCTGTCTACCCTGCTGTGGCAGCAGAGTAGGCCTGTGGGTGCCAGTGTTGCCTTTTCTTTATCCATTTGTCTCTCTGGACTGTTTGCACGATTCAGCTGTTGTGATCTGCGCTGCTGTGAGCGCGGGTGCTTGGATCCGTGCAATGGTATGCTTCTAACACTTTGAGGGAGATACCCAGAAGAGGAATGGCTACATCACAAGGCATTGCTGGGTGTCCATTTTCTGAGGCCAGCCGCACGGGTTTCCACAGTGCCTGCTCTGCTTTACACTCCCCCAGGACGATTCCCTTTTCCCACGGCCTCTCCAGTATTTGCTATTACTTGGTCTTTTTTTGCTCATGGCCATTCCAAAAGTGTAATGTTTGCTTCTTTTGGACTCAGGCTGTCACCAGTGACTCTTCAGCAGAGTGACTGCTGCAATGGAGCACTCCTTGTCCTCTGTTATTTTTCTTCCTTTTAAAAATAAATAAATTTAATTATCTCCAGTGCTGGGGATTGAATCTTGGGTTCTGTCATATTCTAAACCCCTGAGCTACAACTATAGGAAAGATGACTTATTCATTTTCACTGTGCAGTTGAGACAGGCCTTGATCTCTCTTAGTAGCCCAGTTGGGCCTCAAACTCACAGGAATCCTCCTGCTTCAGCCTCCTGAATGCTGGGATTACAAGTGTGTAGCACTATGCCTGACAAGATTTGATTTGATTTGATTTTTTGTCTTTTGGAGACAAGGTCTTCCTGTGCAGCTCAGGCTGGCCTTGAGCTCAGTAGCGATCCTCCTGCCTCAGCCTCCTGATTGCTGGAATTACAGGCATGTTACATTATGGCTGGCAAAGCTTTTCCTTTCTTTTCTTCTTTTATTTTTGTCTTTTTTATATATCTTTTTAAAATTTATTTTAATGAGAAAAAGATAAAATACCAATGAAATAGTTTCAAAACAAGTTAGTAGGATGGTTACAATAATTAATACATTGCACATTGTTGTATTCATAGTAGTTATGTGGAGGACAAGGTGAAGACCTGGTATCCTGTCTAAGCAATATCAGTGCAAACTTACTCTCAATGAACTAAAAGTAGCTGTATATCTATCCTAACTCTCTCTCTTCTCTCTCTTCTCTCTCTCTCTCTCTCTCTCTCTCTCTCTCTCTCTCTCTCTCTGTGTGTGTGTGTGTGTGTGTATGTATTTTTTCTTTTCCAAGTTTCTCATACTAGGGGAAAATTTTATCCCATATCTTGTATAAGTAAATTATAAGTCAGAAGTTCTGGTCATGTTTTTGTCTTTTTGAGACGGGGTTTCACAATGCAGTTCACAATGGCCTCTAACTCACAACGATCCTCCTGCTTCAGGCTCCTGAGTGCTAGGATGTCTGGCGTGCATGACTATACCCAGTGAAGATTTTAGAATGTGGGGCAGAGAGAAGGCTGTCACTATGGAGTTGAGGCTGGCCTCAGACTTGTAGTGATTCTTTGCTCTTTGTGTCTCCAGTGTGGGAGCACAGGTGTGCAGCACTGCACCTAGCTTCCATCTTACTTTTATGGCTCCCCTTTTTGGCCAGGTACAGTGGCGCTGCCTCTCACTCCAGCTGCTGGGATGATGTGGTGGGAAAGGCTCTTGAGCCCAGGAGTTGGAGGCTGCCCTGGGAAACGCAATGGGACCTGGATTCACAAGGACAGAACACACAACCCTCCTCTCGCTCCCTTCTACTATCTCAGAAGCTGCAAACACAGCCTGACGACAGCAGAAAAGCCAATGCAGTAAACCTAAGAGCACAAAGATGCCTAAATTACTGATGCAAAAAACAGCATCTTTATTACTTTATAGTTGCGCCCCTAACATGTTGCTTTTCAGTACCTATTGGTTGCAGCTAGAGGTGTATTTCAGACAGCAGAGTGCCTGCCATGCATGCTTAGGGCTGGGTGTTTAATCTCTAGATCATAAATAAACAAATATTAAGGCATATGCTTGCAATCCTAATGCTTTTGGAAGCCAGGGCAGGAGGATTACCAGTTTGAGGCCAGTCCAGGCAATTAACCAATACCCTAAGTCAAAAAATTAAAGAAAGGGCTGGGTGTAGCTTGGTGTGAAAAACCTGGATGAAAGACCCCGTAAGAAAGAATAAAGTAAATGAACAAGTACTTTTTTCTTCAGCCCTTAAATTAAGTTTATCAGCACTCAGGTACGCATAGTGATGGAATTCATCCCAGGGAATTTGTACCCGTGCATGACAGAACTTGATTCTTTTCCTTTCCTATTCCCCCTCCTCCCTAAATCCTTCTTCCCTTCCTTCCTTACAAAAGCTTTGCTCTCATTTGCCTTCTTTTCTTCTTCCTTCCTCGCTTCCCTCCTCGCCTCCCTGTCTCCTCCTCTGCCACCACACCTAGCCTGAGGAGGTGCGATAGGGGACCAGGGTGATGCATACTGGAACAGTAGCTGGAAAGAGTGTGGCAAAGGTCAAGGAATGCTGGGAGGAACAAGTAGGGCAAGACGCTTTCCAAGTGAGACCCAAGGTGGTATGGGCTTTACAGCAGGCGCCTTAGATCAATCTGAAAAGTGCTCTTCCTAATCCTGTGCTTGAGTCTGGTGCCACTGACAGAACCAATCATGTGATACCACTTTCTTTCCTTTGTTTGTTTTGTACCAGGAATCAAATTCAAAAATTTGTGCTTACCATGTAGGCACTTGTGCCACACTGAACTATACCCCTGGCATCTTTTGTCTATTTCAGACAAGGTCTCACTATGCAGTTCAGTCTGCCCTTAAACCCACTTTGTGGCCCAGGCTGGCATTGAACTCACAGAGATTGTCCTGCCTTAGCCTCCGAAGTGCTGGAACCCCATGTATGTGCCGCCATGCCTGGCTGAGATGATGCTATTTTCTAAAGAATTCAGAGGTGCAGCATACAAGTAAGTCCCACCCCCCACGAGGATTGTGATCATTATGAGCTGCAGACACGGACCAATAAAAATAAAGATTGAAAGAGTAATAATAAAAAGTGCTATTTTCAATCTCTCATTTTTGCATGCCACAATCGGGCACAAGACGCTGTGCCTGATCGTTCCCTTATAGCTGGTGGGAAGCCAGGAGAACCTTGTTCCGGGGCAATTTCAGTTCCCCACCAAGCTAGTGGAGGTTTTCATAGGACAAATGTCCCAGAGCCTTATGCGTACAAGGGCCAGGAGTTTGGACACAAGGTCTTCTCTCCTTTGTTCATTTTCCTGGGCACACTTTCACTGCCTCTTCTATGGGTCTTGCATGTATTTTTGCCTAGGACATGAAGGACCTCAAAAGTCACCCCACTGGACCCCCCATCTGGTAGCAGAGGTGTTGCCTGTGCACCCCTGCCACCTGAGCCTCCGCTCCCGGGCTACCCTGGACTGACCAGCAGGTGAGTGCTTGCGTGCAGTACCACTGTGAAGAAGAGGTTTGAATGGACATGTGTCATGCTGGAAAGTGATTCTGAGGAGGTCTGACTTAACGGGTCAGCCATGTGACATATGCACATCCATTTGGGGCACCCCTGGAAGGACCCCAAAAGCTATGTCTTCAATTGGCTGATCTTGAGCCTGAGACACACCACAGGATTGAATGCTTGAGTGGGGAGCACACAGCAGTTCCAAATCTGAGGCCAGTGCAGAACTCAGCAGTGTGCCCATCTCCAACGCCAGGGCGCACTAGCACCTGGCCTGCTGCTCTGGGGCCTCTGCATGAGTGGTGGGTGTTGGGCCCCAGCAGAGGCCACGTGTGAGGATGACTTTGGTTCTCCCGAGGAAACAGGGAGCTGTGGATGGGGTAAGGGCCAGTGTTTGCCAGAGGCAGGGTGACAGGCACAGCACTGGTCCATTTCCCCAGCATGCCAAGGCCTCTTGGACAGGAAAATGGCAGAAGGGAGGAAGGAAAGTCGTTTACCAGAAAACCAATGCCAAGAGCTCTTGGTCTAAATAAGCCAAATTATTTAGATCAGCCCCAGGCAGCCCCCAGTCATAGGGACAGAATACAGGGTATCTGAATAAAATTAAGTTTTTGAGAAGCATAGACAAGCCCTAGTGTAAGTGTGTCCAGGCAGTGCATGGGGCATATGAATTTATTGGAAATTTGACCTCAGTTGGGTGACCTGTGCTTATCTGGGCCTACCCAGGCAATCCTGTGCAAGTAGACCTGATCCCTGTTTCAGGAGACTGGGCACTGTTTGTCAGGCACTGGGCTAGGAAGCTTGTGTGTGCCTTCAAGGGGTAGCGTGCTTTGCTATGAGTATCCAAGCGAGATCCCAGGAATTGGAGCAAGTAGAACAAATCATAGAAGGGCAGCTCCCCCCTGGCAGCGGACCCTGAGCCACGGACAGAGCTTGACTCCTCGCACTGCCCTGTGATGGGCCCCCACACTGCTTGTGCTGGTATCTCCTGAGCCCTGCAGGAAATGTGCATGTTCCCTGGTGCCGTCCCAGTCCTACAAAGTTAGTGTCACAAGCCTAGCGATCTACATTTCCCAGCCACTCTTGGAAGCTCTCCTATGTATTGAATGTGACAAGCAGCACGAGAGCCAGTAGCCAGGGATAGCCTGCAGGTCGTCAGTAGGCAGAGTGATTAGGGCAAGGGCTCTGCAGCCAGATGACAGAGACATTAATTCAACTGCTGCAAGTTGCACAGATATAGGGAGTAGATTAAGAACACTGTCATCTGTGCAACTTGCAGCAGTTGAATGAATGTCTCTGCACCTCAGCAAAATAGCTGTGCCAGGCTCATGGGATGAGTAGGAAAGCTCCATGCCTAGTGCTGGCACCCAGAAACACAGGGACACATGCGCTATGCGTTCAAAAGGCCAAATGCACTGGAAGGGGTGTAGGGGACCTGTCTGGGCTCCAGGCAGCCCCATTCCCTGGATGTAGCTGTAGGGTGGGCTGAAGCACAACACCTACAGCAAGCAGTGGAAGGCTTGCTGCGTCCACACTTATGCAGATGACTGATAGCAGCTCCAATCCTTGAGTGCATGGGCGAGCATGCTCTGCTAGGATGGGAAGTTAAGAAATGCATGCCATGCCCCATGCTCTCGGTGCAGGTGAATCGTGCAGGGCAGGTGAGGCCAACTGATACTACAAGCAATGAGTGTGCTGCTTCTCTCCCTGGTCATCCTTTGACTTCAACCACCTAACCTGCAGTCTCTAGCAGGAGCTGTGGTCCAGGAACTACTGGTTGCTAATTATTTTGATTGCACTAAAGGAAATGGATGTGTCCCACACTCTCTAATGACTCAAGCACAAGGAGAAGATAAAGTGGTTCTAACTATGATGAATTAAGCCCAGAGGATTTTGGAGAGCACAATCATTCTCTCTGCCTGTTTCACAAATGAGAATCGTGTCTCTAAGTGAGTAAAGGAGATGTGACTAGACATAGTCTGTATAGGTAAAAAAAAAAAAAAAAAAAAAAAAAAAAAAAAAAAAAAAAAAAAAAAAAAAAAAAAAAAAAAAAAACTAGCACATGTCCTGAACTGCTCCTGAGAGTTCGATAACCCGATTGTTGTGAGAGTCATTCAGGTTCTTCCGGGTTCAGCCTGAGTGCTGGAGGCCTGGACCCACCCTCAACCTGGAGCCAGACCTCCCCTGGCCCTTGCTTCCCCTGCCTGAGCTCATCCCAGCCACTGGGGGCCTTCAGGTCAGCCTGTCTCTAGGGCAACCTTTCTCCTTCCTTCTTTTGAGCAGTGTGCAGAAATTCCATTGCTCTCTGTTGAGGCAAACACATGAGCTGTGTCAAGGAAGCCTCTCTGGCAATGAGATGGGCACTGTAAGAGCACGTCGTTCTGAGCATCTCTTTCCACTTGACCCTTATGGAGGCCAGGACTGCTGGCAAGTGCCCACAGGGTAGCTAGCATTTGCCAGGAGAACCAGGTGGCCATGGAGTCTCTGATATCCCTGAAAACCTGTGTCCTGGAGAGAAGCACAAAAAGAGTTTTGACAGGGCATTAGGAATTGTCATAAGCCAGACATGGTGGCACAGACCTGTAATCCTAGCACTCAGGAGGCTTAAGCAGGAGTTCAAGACCATCCTGGGCTATAAAGTGAGCTCAAACAACAGCAGCTGTAGCAGCTGCGGGTGCCGGGGTCACCTACTCTGCTCCAAGTGCTTAGTGCACTGTCAGCCTCCTATGACCACAGGGTGCTGTGCTGATTGCAGTTCATGCCGAGCCCACCGAGACAGAGAGGCTGAGTGACTCGCCCAAGGCCATGCACTGCATCGCTGCAATAGCTGGAAACAAGCTTGGTTTCATTTTCAAGAACCGAGAATTGAGACCAGCCTGGGCTACAAAAGTGAGCTCAAGGCCAGCCTGAAATGCATAGTGAGACCCTGTCTCAAAAAGATAAAATAAACAAAGAAAGAAACAAATACAATAAAAATAAAAGAGGCTGGGGAGGTAGCTCACTGGAATAAGTGTTTGCCTGGTAAGTGCAAGTTCCTGAGTTCAATCTCTGGTACCACAAAATAAATAAATCAATACATACATACATACACACATACATAAATACAAAAAAAAAAAAAAGAGAGAGAGAGAGAACCGAGAATCAAGTACAGTTCCCATTCCATCCAGCGGCTGAAAGACATTCTCACTTTTCCTGTGGTTGTACCAAGTTCTCATTTTCTTTTCTTTTCTTTTTTTTTTTTGTACAAGGATTTGAACTCAGGACTTTGCACTGCCAGGCAGGCAGTGGTGCTGCTGAGCTATCTCCCTGCAAGTTCTCATTTTATTATTAGAGAAATCCCCAGTAATACATGAGGTGAACTTAGCAAACATTTCAGTAATTCACAGAAATATGGACCACAGAAGCCCAGAGTGCCTGAGACAACCCTGGACTGCCCAGTCCCACCTGCAAGACAGCAGCAGCGGGTTCGAAGGGCCCTCTGCTTGCCTATTGTGGGATTGAAGAGAAGCTTGGATGTTCCCAGCACCTTTTCTCAAAACAGCAGGAAAAAGTTCAAGCCTTGGTCAGTGGAAGGACAGATAAGCAGGAGGTGGTCTGTCTGTACTGTGGAATGTCACGCAGCCACGAAAAGGAACTACTGACCCGTGCTATTGCATCAGGGGACACTGTGCAAAGGGAAAGAGGCTTGGCGCACAGGGTCACATAGTGTGAGGTTCTGTTTATATGAAATGTCTAGACAGCAAATCCATGCAGACAAAGAGCAGATGAGCCATTACCAGTAACTGGAGGATGGGAAGGTTCTGAGCTTAGCCTTTGGTGATGTCTGCATAACTTTGTTCATATTAAAAAATGGCTGAGTTGTAAGTAGAGCAGGCGGGGACCCTGCAGCGGGCGTTCAATCTCAACAGAAACAGGTCAGAAGCTGCACAACTAACAGGCAAGGAGTACACACTGTTGAGACCCAGAGCAAAAATGCTGTTTTACCAGGCTGGGCTGTTGGGGAAAGCAGAGCTGCTGGAGTCAGAAATGAGCCTGGCTCTGAGCCTCGGATCCTCCTCAAGCCCTCCCATGTCCTGGGGCCATTTCTTTCCCCTCTCTAGGTCTCAGTTTCCCTATCTATTTAATGGCCTCATTGGGAGAAAATGGATCCTTCAGAAGTTTTCTTTTTTTTTTTTTCCCATTAGATTTTATTGATACATTTGAGACAAATGATCTTATTCATAATAGAGAATTTACACCTGAACCTGATACAACTTGATTGTTTCTGCAGAAGCTTTAGAAAGCTATAAAGTGCACACTTAAAATAACAGTCCCTAACTACAGGCAGTGCGCTATTGTAGTACTCCACAGTTAAATAGAGAGCTAGAAAGTTTACTAGAAGGTGACTTAGACGTGGCCATCAGATGCCGCTGCCTTCTGCCCCGCATGCCACACACAGGAAGGCCACTGGATGCTGAGCACCGCTTGCTTGCTCCGTCTGCCGCTTTGGAGAATGCCCCAGGTCGCCTGCACTTGACTTTTATATCTTGACAGCTTTCAGATCCCCAGTAATGTGTTTCTGTGTACCCTGTTTATTAACGCATCCCCATGGATCTTATATGTCAATTTGTAAAATTTTATTAGTTCGTACTTGTAGCGCAGAATGATCGAGTTCTGGAGCGTCGGTCCGGTCCCGGATGCAACAAATCTTTCTTGTTTCATTTTCTTCCCTCTGCCCGCCCTCTCCCTCATCTCAGGGTCCCTTTCTCTTTTCCACAAAATCTGCCCTGCTATTTGCTAGTATCTATTTTGGTTTTACTTTTCATTCCTATTTGTGTTTCTCCTAGAAGAGAAAACGTGTGATAGTTGGGCGTGCGTTTCATTTACCTCAGCTAACAGTTCGTCTCCAGGAGCCCCGATTTTCTGACAAGTGGCTCAAGTTTATGGCAGAGCAGTACTTCAATGTGCATGAATACCACGTTTTCTTTATCTATTATTCCTTAACAGTCTGATTAGAAAGAAATTTAATTTGAAATCTTTGGAATTGGAAGCCATGCACTCTGCACAGTGCCCTATAAACGGCTCTAACGTTACCTTTCCCAAACGACTGAATTTATGATGTGTGCGTCTTCTATCATGGTAAAGGGTATTATTATTATTATTATTATTATTATTATTATTATTATTATTGGTACCAGGAGTCAAATTCAGTGTCTATGCTTCCCACGCAGGCACTGTGCCGTTGAGCCATTTCCCCTGCCAAGCAAAGAAGACCTGATCGCTTCCCTCGTGTTTCCTTCCAACTGATTCCTATCTTTTTTTCTTAGCATCGGAGCGATGCTCACAGTCTCTAGTAGAACCAGCTGGTAAAAACAAGTAAACTAATTGAATCGGATACTGAGGTCGCCAAAGCGGACCAGCTTGGGTTGGCACCGGACGCCTTGCCTTCGATGATTAAAATATCTGCCTCTTGTTATTGAAAAGCGCGAGTCTCAGCAGCGAGGGGTCCTGCAGCGTCCAGAGTGGGACGCGGACCTGGAGCTTGGCTCGCTGTCCCTCTCCTGCCAGCGCCAGATCCCGGCCACCGCAGCCCTCCAGAGCCCGGCGCTGCGCTGGCTTCGGGGCCACTCGGGCGGGCTGTGCGGCGCCTGAGAGTCTGTGAGCCAGAGTTCGCAGCCGCCTTTACAGCGCGGCTCCAGGCTGGAGTCTCGGGTCTTAGGGTCTGGAATCCCGTCTCCCTCTTCCCCCTTCAATTTCATTGCATGTGTCCTTTGAATTCAAGCTCCCGTAGCTCCTTCCAAAAGCAAAGGGATCCAGACTCTCCGGGGAGTCGGTCTCAATAGCTTGAGGGGGACCCAACAAAACCCCTCTGGCTTAGGGTTCCCGGGGCTCTTCGCCAGGCGCACAGAGGGGTAGGGCGGACTGCAGAGCTGCTGCCTCAGCTGCGTGGCGGATGCGGGAAGCCCCTGGCTGAGGCGCGGGAGAGCGCGGGCAGCGGGAGGCAGCCGCGAGGAGCCCAGAGACAAAGCGCGAAAGGGCTTTTGGCGCGGAACGGGTTACTTCGCGCTGATTCCTGCTCTCGGTAGTGAGCGCAGGCTGGGGCTGGGGGCTTCAGTCTTGAGCAAGGGGACACGTGTTCTCCTTGGGCTTTCGCGGGCGAACGTGTGTGTGATTGAATTGTCAACAGCGCGTTTTTCCTTTAAAGATCTCCGACTGTTGCCATCCCCACGCCCCCAGACCCCTCTCCAGGACCGCTCCGTTTAGGCAGGGGTGGGGGGCTGCTGCCTCCAGATGGCGGCGCTCCCGCCCAGTGCGGACTCTGATCCCCAAGGTTTGTCGAAAGGGCTGGCAGGGAGAGAATTTTCAGGTGTATTCGCGGAGAGTCGCGGAGAGGCTGCCAGACCTCAGTGTTAACTTTTAGCAGCGAGCGGAAATCCACTTCAAAGGGGAGAGCGTCCGTGTGCAGGCAGCACCCCCTGTCTCAGTGCGAGGGACAGGCAATGGTACCTCCCCTCGGGCCACTGCCCTGCGGTCGGTCTCCTTAGCAGCCTGCCCTGCTCTGCTTTCCAGAGCCTTCTGCGCCCCTTAGGGAACAGAGGGTAGCTGCCAGGGACGGGGGCTTTCTAGCTCACAGCTGCTGAGGGAGCCAGTGCCGAAGCGCGCCCCTTTAGCTGAATCGGAACCTCAATTCCCCTAGCCCGCACGTACACTTTGGGCGCGATGCCGGGATCGGTGACCTCTGGGGACTATAGGGAAAGAGTCGAAATAAGCCCCTAACCTTTAACGGTTTCTAAGGAATGACTGGGAGATTGGCCTGGGGCAGAGTGCTCAGGTCGGTCATCGGCTTCCACGCCATGCTGCCGCAGCCGCGCTGCACCCAGATCGCACGGAGCACCGGCAGAAGGGACAGAAGCCCCAGCCACTGGCCTCAGGTGTCCTGGAAGAGGGGCAGCGCGACAGTAGGGCTTTCATGCCCCCTTTACTTTTCCTCCTAAACCGACCCTGAGCCTCCTCTCCTGGGTCTTGTGCCGTGAGGGGAGCAGGTGTTGCTCTCGCTCCAGGGAAGCTGGGGACCCTGCTGTCACCTGCTGCCACCCTTCGTTCCTATCCTGTGCTACTACTCTCTGCTTCCAGAGCGGGACAAGGGTACATTTGATAATATTAAGCACAGGATCTTAGTTGGGTCGGAGTAGCCACTTGCTGCTGAGGCTACTGGTGCGAAACCAGTTCCCTAAGGGAACAGGAGCGGGAATAAGTACCCTAAGTGGGCTGGGACCCGGATTTTCGATGGGAGACCCCACAGCAGTAAGCCCCTGTTCCCTACCATGTGCACAGCCCGCAGAGTGTGGTTGACCCCTTAAGGTAACAGCAGGGCCAGAGATTAAGGGTTAAGAGACCCCCGGCTGTCTTCCATAGCCTGATTGAATATGTCGACTGGTTTGGGCTGGCCCTGGACCCCAAGGAAGACTCCATGTCCCCATTCTGCAACGTACAGCTCTTTGACAGGTGTTTGTATTGAAGGAAAAGGAGAATTTGCTAGATGCGCAGCGGCTGGAGGGGCGGGGGAGGCAGACTCTGAGCTAGTCACGAATCTGGGTACCTGAGGGATGGTGGGAGGGGTGGAGAGCTGTGAGGGGAAGCACAAACAAGGCAATCGGAAGCAAATGGACATCTCTGTTTGGATTTGTCCAGAAGAAGCTAGTAATTAACGAGGGGGTGGCCGGGAGTTCTGATTGGTCAGGGGGAGGAGTTAGGGGTGGGCACCCCCTCCCAGGGGCTTTAAAAGCTCAACGGTGGGGGCCAGCGCTCATTCGCTCTCTGGACTCCGGAGAGGAAGGCACGCTTTCCCGGAGCTCCCGGTGACAGAGTGGCAGCAGAGCAGGTATTCGCAGTTCGGGCCGGCTGCGGATTCTGAGCCTCCTGGGGGATCTTAAGGGTCTCTAGGAGCAGCATGGGGACTAACCTAGCAGTCCCTACCCCCTATGGCTGCATCGGCTGTAAGCTGCCAAAGCCGGACTATCCGCCGGCCCTAGTCGCTGTCATGTTCTGCGCGATGGTCCTCACCATCGTAGTAGACCTGATCGGCAACTCCATGGTCATTTTGGCTGTGCTGAGGAACAAGAAGCTCCGAAATTCTGGTAAGGCCCCTTTGCCTCCCTACCTGCTGTGTAGTGCTTGCAAACCCGAGGGCCTTTGTGTGGGCTCCCGGCTCACCCTCAATGTCCCTGCTCCCCAATTCTTGGCCACCCCAAGCTGTGAGTGTTGCTGTGCTCGGGACCAGTAAACTTGGGAAATTAGCTCAGAGCGCTTGCCAGCAACGCTCGGGCTTCCGAGCCGCGCCGCAGTCCCTCGCGCCGGCTCCCGTCGGGGACAGGAGCCGGAGAGAGTCGCGTCTTATCTGGGACAGCCAGCCGCGCCAGATGCCGCAGGGGCAGCCGTGCCGAGGCTCCGCCGGCCAAAGGACGCGGAGGGAGCAACGGTGTTGCGAGCCGAGCCCTTTGCCGAAAGTTAAATTCGCGGCGGTGGCCGCAGCGGCGCTTCTTGGAGCGCATCGCTGCGGCCGTGGCCGAACCCAGAGGGACCCCGTTCGCCGCGGCGCCGGAGCTCCCGAGTGGCTAGGGGCGGCGGAGCGCCAACCCCGCACCCGAGAATCGAGCGGGGAGCTCCGAGCCCGCTGCAGCCTAGCTGGGTCCGCCCGTCCGGGGCGCTCGGCGAAGGGAGGCGAGCGGCGGCGGCGGCGGCGGCGGCGGCGGCGGCGGCGGCGGCGGCAGCGGCGGCGGCAACGGCGGCAGCGGCGGAGATCCCGAGGTCCGTAAGCGGGGTGCTGGGGTCCGGGATGAGAAGGCGCAGAGGGTCGCAGCTCGGCGCCGGGAAGCTGCGATGAGATCACAGGCATCCAGACCGGGTAGAGATCGGCGGCCGGCGCGCGGGCGGCTGTGCGCGGAGCTCAGAGG
>PVJA010051271.1:0-12910 GCA_004027025.1 Myocastor coypus | reverse complement strand
GTTAATGTTTAATTGTTTGATCAAGCTTATATACCTATATGTATTAATCTAAACTGATCTGATGATGAAAATATGTAATATAACCATTGTTAAATTTAAACAATAAAAAATTGAAAAAAAAAATCTTTGCATGGAGACACACACCTATAATCCCAGAGCTCAGAAGGCTGAGAAGGGGATCACCAAGTGGTCAAAGCCAGCCTATGTAACACATTGAGTTCATGGCCAATCCAAATTATATTCTCAGACCCTGTCTCCAAAATAAACAAATAAGCATAATGCAGCCAAAGTTCTCACTAGATTTTGATTCCATTCTCTTACACTTTGGAGCCTTAAAATTTGAAAAGTGCATTTCAATTCTTAATTATCCTGACATGAGAATTGATACCAGACTTTAGCATGCGTCTTTTTGATTGGAATAGGAAAGAAAATATTCCCAGTCAAGATATCTAAGAACGCAGTGACATTGGGAGTGGGAAATGTGAGAGCAGGCTAAGGATGAGTGCACAGAAACCCTGAAGGAAGGGATTCTTTGATTTCTTCAGTCAAACTGAAGGATGATTCCTGCACAAATGTGCACCAATTTTGTCTTCACTAATTCACTTAATCAGTGCCATTGCATACTTCCACAGTATGCAGTGGAAGTTAATGTAATGGACTGCTGCTTCACTCCATCAGTGTCAATGCACTTAGTTTAAATCTAAGATAAAAATAAATCTTTATATAAATTTAAAAATGAAAAAAAAAATCAAACAAAATATGGACAGGTCCCAGAAGCCTGCACGCATCTTTAAATAATATAATAGAAAACACTAGTAAAACTCTTTAGAGAAGTTAGCAAAAAAAATTTAAACAGCTAATAATATAGAAATTTTTCTAAACAATTTTGTGCCAAATTTTTGTCATAGATGACATGAGAAAGTGGCATGGTAATGTACAGTTCTTCCCAAATTGCATACTCAAACCAATTATTTTACATTTCTAATGAGTGATGAATACAACTTCAAGTGTTTCAGAAATATAACCACAGTAAACAAAAATAAAATAAAAAGAAATATAACCACTGTAAGTTAATTACTTTTTTAAAAATCAGGAAAGGGGAAACTCTTGAGAACATATAACAGAGCTATAGTGATGTTAATTTTGTTCACGTTAAAATTGATTTATTAATGTCATTTAACATAAATCTAGTAAATAAATACATAATGAAATGTTTTCATGTATGATTGTATTGTAAAACAAAAATTACCACAATTTCTTTAGCTAGCATAGCTATCAGTAAAAATATCCACCTTTAAACTATGTGGGAAAACATCTCAAGATAACTCTCTCAGCAAACAGCTAGAAGATGTTGTACTGACTTCTCATGGTTCCTTGCTATTTTTCTTTTCTCTGATTTTTATGTTTTTGGTACAGGTCTCACTATATAGCTTGAACACATGGTGGTCCTCCTGTTTTCAGCTTCCGCAGCGCTGGGAAGACAGGCCTGCGCTACCAGGCCTGGAATCAGTCACTGGCTCAACATGCCCCAGGGGTAGTGCCAGTGCAACAGGTGGGACGGGGGATTGAACCCTGGTACCTGCACTTGTTAAAGCAGGCACTTAGTCCACTGAGCTATCTTCCCTACCCTGCCCTTGCTATTTTTAGGAAATCTTTCTTTTCATGATTACTAACTGCAAGCCTATCTTCTGTACCTCAGATCTTGTGCTCAAATAGCTTAATATGCTGCAAATACTTTCAGTGGAATGTTTTTCTTCTGGATATCTGCCTTATAGATTTGTTTGTTTGCTTCTTTTTTCCTATGCTGAGCATTCACAAGTTCCATCATTTTCCTAAGCTCCTCTATTCTTGTTTCTGTATCTGTTCTCAAGTCATTATGCATGGTTTTCAATGTGGACTCCATCTCTGAAGTTATTTGAGAAATTATTTTTAATTTAATTTTGTTCCTAGAGCCTCATTCCATTGCTTTGTTGTTAACACTTCAAAGAAAGTTTGGTAATTTTATGGACTATCACACATCATTACCTCTGAATTTGCCTTTGGTGAACTAGATGTCTGGTACTGCATTTTGTTTATGGCTCTTATTTCCTTTTGTTTGTTTTATTTTGTTTTTATTTGTTTGTTTTGTTCTTCAAGAGTGACGGCTGTAAATTGTCTGTGGTGAATTGTCTCATTGCTATTATTTAGAACCCTCAGGAAATGACTTCTCTGAGGTATCTTCCAGGTGTAGTTGTTTTGGGAGGTTTTGAATCTGTTGCAAGATCAGTCCTCTCGGGGCTGGGGAGATAGCTCCGAGGCACAAGTGCCTGCGTGGCAAGTGCAAGATCGTGAGTTTGAACCCCGGTCCCGCAAAAAAAAAAAAAGGAAAAAAAAAAAGATCAGTCCTCTCCATTTGTGGGGGGTAGGAAGTTGCTGCCAGTTTGGTCAAGCCCCTGGCTCTTTGGCACTGTGCCACAGTATTTTTGGTAACCCTTAGGTAGTCTCAGTATTGGAATACCAAGAAGACCAGCTATATGTTATGTGGACCTTCCTTTCTATCAAGCTTCTGAAGGTACATTCTCCATAGGTTCAAGAACAAACATATGAACCTAAAATATGGAACAAAAATAAGAAAATGACTGACTGATCTAAGGATGAGCAAATCCTTGGAAATAAAATTATAAAGTCACAAATGTTAAGTTGACCTGGAAAAGATATGCAAGGCAATAGCAAGGATTTCTCTTCAGCAAGGAAGATTCTCAAAGAAACCAAACTGCAGATGGAAAAAATCACAGGAATCTATTTTGATTCTCTACTAGTGACAATGATATACTGACAAAAACAACAAAAAACTTTTATCAGAAATATGAGAGCATGATTTAGGCAGATAACTTACAGAAGATCTCACATGGGATATAGAAAAAGAATGCCTAAAAATGGAAGCATATAAGACACAAAAAAGGAAAAGAAGTAATTAAATTTCACTATGAATCTATGAAACTTGTCAAATGAGAAAAGGCCCAGTGTTGAAGCTTAAGAGAAACTACAGCCTATTGATGGTGGCTTTAAGCAGATGATGTACAGTAAGATTATAGATGATACATGCTCTGCACCATCAAAGAAGCTCTTGAGCATCCATGGAATTGTCTCAAATCTGCTTCTGGGGCAGAAAGTAAGAGAATCTTCCTTGGTGCATTTATATCAGTAACAGTATTAGATAAGCCTGCTGTCACATAACTAGAAAGGCAAATAAAACATTATGCAAGCAAACAATGGACACCCTGACAAGAATTACATCTATATGCACCAATGTGAAAAAAACTGGTAAATAGTAGTAGGTGAATTAACTTAAACACAGTATACACACAATGTTAGTATTTGGGCACTGAAAATAAATGTACATGATCATGGTGAGTAGCTGTCTCAGTTACTCTTCTCTCGTTGCTGGGACAAATACCAGACACCCAAAATGATGGAAGGAAAGGGTTATTTAGCTCAGTTACTTGAAGTTTCAGTCCATACTTGGCTAGCTCCAAGGCAGACTGGCACATGGCAGGAGAGCATCCAGTTCACAGCGACAGAACAGCAGAAAGGGCAACAGAGAGAGTTTGTCTCTCTGTCTCACTTATATTATATTCAGGCTATCTGCCTCAGGCCACACTCATAATCCCAGAAGTACTCACACCAAAATATCATCCTTGGATCACTCATAATCCCAATGGATCACGAGTTAATCTCAAACTCTAGAAGTCTCTACCCCATGACTGCATGAGGCTTTGATGGGAGGGGGGAGAACTAGACACAAACCATAAGAGTAGCTCAGTGATAGAATACATATAAAGTACTGATCAATATTGAGATTCTATAGCCAGCACAAATGTACATGAACTCAAGTATAATTTAGTAATAGTGAGCAGGAACACAATGTGGAAAGAATACAAACCTACAAACCTACAACAGGTTTATCAAGCACAGCACTAATATATTTGGGGCAAAATTTCCTTTCTAACAAGGGCAATCCTGTTTGTTATGTGACATTGTTAACATCAATGCCCTCCATCATATATATGTGTGTGTGTGTGTGTATATATATATATAGTCATGGCAATGGAAGGAGGATTACATGAGTGTGCAAACTGGGTTACAAAGGCAAATGTTTATCCAAGGTAAAAACATAAAGTTTTGTGAAAGCAGCATAATCAAACTAGGAATGAAAGAACTTTCTCATCAGCCTTTAACATGAGTGATGCCTTGTGTTTCAGCTGCTCAGGCCTGTGTCTGGTCAATGAAAATCTCCATCATATCCCTTTCTTATTCTGACGCAAGGCACACAGTATGATGCAAGTGGGGTACCTCAATAATAATAATAATGATTAATAATAATAATAATAATAATAGTAGTAGTAGTAGTAGTACCAACCCAAATCAAACAAAGATACAAAAACCAGAATCCAGAGCAGCATTCCCTTTCTGAAACACACACATACTCTTCTCTTAATTCAGTTGCTCTGGGGGGCCCAATTAATATAGCTGTCAAAAAAAAAAAAAAAAGGAAAGAGTCCACTAGAGCAAATAAAGTTTGTGAAATCTGCATAACCAGAAATAGGAATGAAAGTACTTTTCTAGCAGCCTTCCTTACAGAGGACTATAACGTCACAAAATTTATATTTCATACTGAAAGTGTATCTTTCTCCATTGTTCAGGGTGGGTGCTATACCATTTCCTATCTCAGTCTCCCAAGTGCATGAGAGTAAAGAGGTCAACCACGATATCTCACCAATTTTTACTTTACCCAAGCACTGAACTCCTGGTAAATCACAATCAATAAAAAACTCCATTCTTAAATTGGCCTAATGACACATGCCTGTCATCCTAACACTCAATGAGACATAAAAACTATCAAATCATCACTCTACCCTGGGCAACTCAGGAAGACATGATCTCAGAATTGAAAATGCAGGGGTACATAGCTCAAACCAAATTTTCTGAGTTCAGTTTCAATAAAAACATCAAGCACACCTTGAAATCTTCCATGTACAGGAAAAAACCCCTTTCATTCTACTTCAGTAGTAAGGTCCATGAAACTTTTTACACTACACTAATTCCAGTTTCCAGGTTTCGAATTCTGCCTCAAAGTTGGTAAAATGAACTAAGCAGCGATAACAGAAGACATTTTTATCCATCACTAAGTTCTATTCCTTTCTTCAAGCCTGTGACTTTTGACCAACTCAGATATGAAGGAAGCACACAATTCTCCTTTGTACTTACTCTAAGAACAATCTGATTTTCAGAGATCTTCTTTGCTGTAAGTCCTATTATTGACACCCTTGATAATGCCAATGTAGTCAAGATCCTTTCCACTCTTCTTTGATGTATCCTGAGCAGAAAATATTAATTCTTATCCAACCATTGCTATCACGCCCAACTTTTTTGTGGTGCTTTTTCTTTATGCCATTACTAATTTTAAAGTCTATCTCAAGAGAGAATTTCAGTTTTTAAACAATGTCTGTGATTAGGCCAAATTTTATACCTAATAATTCAGAAATGATATCCCTGTTTCTTTCAACTCATACAGACATAACATGTATATGTCCGTGCTAATGCCCAAATTGGGGCATTTTTCAGTGTGTTTAACAGGCAGTCAAATCTTGAAGCTGTTCTTAGCAAATACACTTCACCCTGCCCCTTGTAATGCTTTCACAGTAGACCACAGATATAGCTCAGTGGGACAAGTGTCTGCTTGGTAAACATGAGGTCCTGAGCTCAATTCCCAGTACCAGGAAAAGAAAGCTATTAACAATTTAGTACTGTTCCATTTTTCTCACAATTCTAAACTGCGTGGCAGTTCTCAATTAGTCTAATTGTGAGTAGGAGCATCACCTAAATAATTAAGATTATAATCTTTTTTTGCATTTCTCTGAAAAGAACCCAGAAGTCCACCAAGTTTTGGCAAGTGCATCACCCACACTGAGTTCTCAAGAACTTGTTAATATCTATTACAGTTTTGGAAATATTGCAAAAATAGGCCACTATGCACAGAAAAGTAGAAGTTTGAGGAATGAAGCTGTGACTATGAAGCTCTGCATTACAGACATTTGTAAACTTCACATCCTCCAGATCTACTGCTTGAAGGAGTGAGACCAGCTCTACAGTGGCAACCGGCACCAGAATACATCTACATCAGAGTCTTCCCAACCCCCTATCTCTGCCCCAGACTGTGGAGGTGTGAGGGCAGTAAGGGGTTTCAAGGATGGCGTTGTGGGCTGGTGATTAAGTTCCAGATACATTTATACCACAGTGATAATTGACTTTGAGGAAAAAGAATGGACCTCATACATATTTCCTCCCATTAATAAAATCAGTAAAATATTTGAAAAACTACAAAATTATTTCTCAGTAAGAAAAAAAAAAGACTGCTGGGGAGATAGCCCAGTGAGATAGCATAGGTGTTAATGGCTCCAGTACCAGTAGCATCACTGAAGCTCCTAAAACACCTACTTTTTTTTTTTTTTTGGTGGTTCCAGGGATCAAACTCAGGACTGTGAGCTTGCCAGGCAAGCCCTCATTACACTGAGCTATCCCCCAAGTCCGTTAAAATACCTGCTTTTTGTTCATGTAGTACTACAATCTTTCTTTCTTTCTTTCTTTCTTTATTTCTTGTTTTAGAACTTTTGTTTGTTTATTTATTTTTATGGATGACTCAGCCTGCCCTGAGGGCAGGGCTGGTGCAGCATGTGGTGCTGGGGATTGAACCGGGGTCTCTACAGCCGCCTAAGCTTTCCTAAGCAGGCGCTTTAGACCACTGAGCCATCCTGCCGGGCCCCACTACAATCTTCTAACACAAGCTATTGTGTTGCTTTCCAGGGGCTTCTCTATGTGAAAAGACACATGAAACATTAGATGAAGAAAGAACTTTCCTGTGTCTCAACACTGATACAATTTACCATTGCAAACCTGTTGTAGTCAGTGCTTGCAACAAAATAGATTTAGTACAGAACATATACTTTGTAGAATTATTTTAGTATATTCATCCTTGGATCACTCATAATCCCAAAAAGTCAAATGCAGAAGATTGTGGGAGACCTGTCCACATGCTAGAGAGCCAAGGAATCTGGATGAGGCCCTGTGTCCCATGGCAATATCTAGCACCAGCACTCCTAAAGACCTACAATCTGTGGCAGTGTCCTCCATGAGTCTAGCTGGAGACTAAAACCCAACATAATGTCTTAGACAAGTTTGTATAAATGATCTCCTTTGGGAAGGCACAAAAGTGAGCGGTAGAAGCTGGAAACTCTGTGCCAGTGGGAAGAAGGATCTATGATACCAACCTGAGGCATTTGCACTGGATCCAGGAAGCAACACTCAGTACAAGAACCAGAACTTCCAGACATGAAAATCAGCCATCCACAGCAACACTGTAAACCTGAGCTTCTCTGATGATAATACATGAATTCATATCCGGAAAATCAGTGTGACAAGCTTCAGTAGGAGAATCAACAGCATAAATCTTCCCCTCCTGTTCTCCTTTTATGCTGTTGGTTACAATCCCCAGGTGGATCTTCCACAGGCAAAACAATGGTGACTCAATCACCTGGAGATTCCAAGTTGACCATTATTTAATCTACCAAAGTGGGAGTTTGGTTCTTTACACACTTATAATTCTTTTACTCCAGGGTCCACATTCCGCTCTTGCTTATGTACTAAAAACAATATACAGAACCTTTTCTGTTCCTCTAATTTATCTTTCATGACTGTTTGCATAAATGGAGTGAGGGAAACTCCAAATATTCCATATTTAGATTTGTTTAGTGAGCTCATTATTGCTGCATTAATATCATTCCGAGACCAGCCATACCTGATGGGAAAAACTTCTCTGGTCCAGAAGCCAAATCTGCTGCCCTTCATCATCCCCTGTATCTCTGCTTCTTTTTACTCCTCTTTTTGGTGAATGATTGAGATGTCTGCAGGATGTATAGCTGGGGCTTTCTCCACACTTCAATATTCCTTTCAAATAAGTACAAGTCCTACCTCAGTTAGCATGAGATTTTTTAAAGAATGTTAACAAACAATCCAAAGATGATAACTATTACATCAGAGAACATACACCTCAAAACTTCTGGAACCGCAGTCACAGGCACTTGTGCATGTCCCATTGCAATCACTTTGATAGTGTGGACCAGACCTGGAAAACAGGGATACAATGCTGGCCTTCACAATAGTTTGAATCTAAACACAGTTGGTGAACTTAACTCTGCTTTCCAAACACTTGAATATATTTAGGGTTCTCTTGAGATAAAGAAGTACAAACTCTTTTGTACTTTTTCCCATGCACAAATGCTAACATGACCTGAAGATACCACTTAAACTCCTGAAGTCATCACAGAGCATAGCAAGTGACAGAGCTGCTATTGTCTCACTGACAAAATAGGGCACTGCAAGAAATGGAAATTGAAACAGAAGCAGGACACAATGCTGGGATTCCCATCTTAGACCAAGCCCTACGGTACAGTCTAGAATGGACTGAGTGTAGAGCAATAAAAAGGACAGGTAACAGACCATGAACATTTCATGCAAAGGCCCTAGGTTCCACAAACCCAAACAAGATCATCTGTATCCATCTCAGAGCACCCAGTGCCACATGTACATTTTTAGCTTCCAGGGCTTTCTGTGTCTACCTAATTCCTGTAGCCTAAGGAATACACATAGTAAGTAGCCAGACACTCTTACACTACTTCTCAACAGGAGACACTGGGTCTAAAGTATGGCAGCCAAAAATAAAGGCTTCGCATTTTGGTACAGCCTGATCCTTCTGTCCTACTCTCCCATTCACAACCCATACAGCTAATGTGCACCTCAAAATAGCTACTGATCAAAAACCCATCCTGAGACCTGAAGGACAAGAAAAGGATCCCATATCAGGCTATGATGAGCAGAAACAGATCCCTTTTCAGACTTTTCTGGTCCCTGGCTTACTCGTGGGGTGTTGAAATGGACCAAATGGGGAATGTTGCTTTGAAGCTGACCTTACTCTTGGCTTTCCACAGCAGTCATGTGTTCCTAAGTGCATTTAGGCAGACTTCTGCTGCTTTCCTAGAAGTATAGCAATGGATATGTTCATATTTCTACTCTTTGTCTTGTGGAGACAACAGAACACAAAGACAAAGGGCTGCTTAGAACAGAAATGGCCCACTAGCCTTGATGAGGTGTGAGATGTTAACTTTGAGCAGTGTGGAAGTATCATGGGATGGAGTCACTCAAGCCTGTGGAGTTCTCAACTTGTCTCACTGATTGCTTCAGATGCTAGAAATGGAACTACAGGACTTAAATGTTTGCCCAGCTAGATTTTGCTTTATGATTATGATTATGATTATGATTATGATTTAGTACAGGGTCTCTATGTAGATCTGACTCCTAGTGATTCTCCTCTTTTCAGCCTCCCAAATATTTGCTGGGATTACACACCCAGTCTCAATCATCATCTCAGCACACTTTAGGGGCGAGGCCAGCATGGCAAGTCTGGGATCAAACCCTGGCCTTTGTGCTCTGCCTAAGCAGGCGCTCTAGTTAGCTGAGCTATCTGGGCTACCACCGGATAGATTTTGGACTTGACTTATTCTCAATCATTTGTAACTTTGGCAATGTTACTCTGTACCATTAATTATTGGAAGTGTTTAACTTTTCATTTGTTCAGGGGACCTGAAGCTAAGAGTTTGCCTAATATCTCAGTGGTAACTTAGGACTTGGACTTTTCAGTAATGCTGAAACTGTTAGGATGTTGGCAACTGGTGCAAATGGACTAAAATCCTTTTGCATAAAGGGATGTGCATGAGTCTTTGGGGGTGTCAATGGAAAAATCTGTGGCTCTAATATAACTTTGATAGACACAATACTGGTTCTTATGGATTTTTAAACTTGGGTTAAAATATTCCAGTTGGGAAGTGATAAGAATAAGCATGTCTTTATATCTGCAAACCAATTTAAAGAAATGTTTCTTTCCCAATACAATACATATATAACATCACAGAGTAGCACATCAATGTTAAAAAGAGAGTAAAAAGTATAGACCAAAAGAGACCACCTAGACTCATGCACATACCTTTGCCCAGGGCATGTGTTTGCAGTTGACAAACGATAGATTGTAATGGTTGATACAATGGGTCAAATTGAGGAATTTAGAAGCGAATTTAGAAGCTGAACCGACTCAGTAGGGGTCAAGGTCCTCAATTTATAAATATCCTGAGCCTGAGCAAGGAAGACAGAGAGGTGATGCGAGTGCTGCGCCTTCCCCAGGGTGAGTAGCCCACGTACAATATAAAGGAGGAAAAGAGACTTGTTTAATGTCCCCTTTTCACTCTTGTCATTTTGATGTGTTCCATTGCCATGAACTATTGTCTCTCTGTCATGTCACCCTGCCTTGCAGCCAGCTGATTATAGGCTTAAATCTCCACAAACTGTAACATAGATATTAATTTTTTACAATTTTCAGTGTTGGGTACTTTCTCCCAGCAATGAGAAAAATTAACCAAGGCTATGGTGCCATAGGTTTGTAACAATATAATCCCATCAGAAATTGAATAGCTTTTGTATTGAACAATATGTATAAAATATCACAAAGTACATCAATGTTAAAAAGAGAGTAAAAAATACAGATCAAAGGAGACCACCTGGACTCACGCACACATCTTAGCCCAGGGCATGTGTTTGCAGGCACTTGGCACATTCCCCAAATATGAGACAGTTGTCCTTATGAATAAGAAGAAATAATATTATATAACTATCTCAAAAAATGGTAAAGCAGAACACAATCTGAATTATAACGAAATAAATTCACTTTTATCAAAGTGATTGCTAACTTACATGAAGTAGGTTTTCCTTCCTGTGGTTAGTTGAATATAATACGTTGAAAACAATAATGATTACAAGAGATAGAATGACATCACAATAATAGGGAATAGGCATTTGGCTTGTGAACACAATGGTGACCATTCTTCCTGAAACAACTATACATCTCACAACCACTGAGTTGATATTGATAAATCATACCATCATTTCTACTGTCTCAAGGTATTACTATAATTCCTGACATGGTTTTGGAGACATATTACAATCCTGGTGGTCTATGGCAATCAGAATCTCATAGCACTATGGTTTATTTTGGATATATGTAGAAAAAAAAAAAGAAAGAAATTAACACCAAATTTAAAGTCATTGTAATATAAACATTAAAAATTAATTTTTGATGGCAAGAAAACATAAACATTTATGTAAATAATAATATTGGCTCCATTAAGAAATAAAAACATGCAACATTATGCATGTATGCACAATACAATGTACAATGATGTTAGGATATAAGCAGGCATCTCATCCCAATATGAAAAACGTAACATTTGCTAAAATATAAGTTGTATGAGAAACAGCTGATCTTGTCAGAAACATATGATCACAAGCCTTTGAAACATGCAGCATGAAATTCAGAAACATGTTTTGAAACAAAGAAAATAAGAATATATACAGCAATTTTTTTAATACATTGTGGGCTAACTCCCAACAATTAATAAAAAAATTAATTTTTAAATTATCTATAACTCCCAATTTTAATGCCAAAACATTACTTACATAGAATCTAACTATATCCAGAAGGAAAGAAAAATAAAATTTTCACTTCACCATATTTAATTACAAGACACTATGGATTAAGTACAGAGATGTTCAAAAATACTAAGTTTAAAAAAATACAAAATTAGCACAACTCAATATTTTTATGTTAAACCCTACAGATACATAATCTAGATGTGCATAATGATTTGCTGAAAACTACAAAATGTATGTGCTTTAGGAGAGTTATACCTGAGATTTGTATTTTGTAAAAATTTTATGAAGAGGACACTACTGTGTGAAAAGGTTTCATCAGACTTTCAGAATAAGTTACATATATAAAGTTTCTCCTGAGTGAGGCTTCTTTAATGTATTTAACAATGTGTGTGGACTGGCCTCTTTGCCACACTGCTCCCATACATGGAATTTCTCCCCAGTAAGTTCTTTCATATATGTGACAATTATCAAAAGTGCACAGACTATTCACACCTTCCTTACATATATTGGATTAATCTTCAGTGTGAGTTCTTTCATGTTTCTTACATGTGTTGTGCCTGCTAAAAGCTTTCCCACATTGTTTACATACATAGGGTTTCTCCCCAGTGTGAATTCTTTCATGTATTTGACAAGATCTGCGTGTGGTAAAAGCTTTCTCACACTGCTTACATACATAGGGTTTCTCCCCTGTGTGAATTCTTTCGTGTACTTTGCAATCACTGTACCTGTTGAAAGCTTTTCCACATTGCTTACATACATACGGTTTCTCCCCAGTATGAAGTCTTTCATGTATTTTACAATACACACGTGTGGTAAATGCTTTCCCACACTGTTTACATACATAGGGTTTTTCCCCAGTGTGAGTTCTTTCATGTCTTCGACAATGAGTGTTTCTGCTGAAAGCTTTCCCACATTGTTTACATACATAAGGCTTCTCTCCAGTGTGAACCCTTTCATGTGTTTGACAATGACATTTCGTCCTGAAAGCTTTTCCACAATGCATACATACATAGGGTTTATTGCCAGTATGAAGTTTTTCATGCACTCGACAATTTGTGCGTGTGCTGAAAGCTTTGTCACATTGCTTACATACATAAAGTTTCTCTCCAGTGTGAAGACTTTCATGTATTTGGCAATACCTATGTGTGGTAAAAGCCTTCCCACACTGCTTACATACATACAGTTTTTCTCCAGTGCAATTTGTTTCATGGATCTGAACATCATTCTGTGTGTCTGTTTGTTTCACATTCCCAGTAGAATCTGGAGTACAAAGGAGTATTTCTTCATATTGATCCCAACCTTTATATGGATAACATTTTCCTGCCTCTTCACTTCT
>PVJA010051270.1:0-12910 GCA_004027025.1 Myocastor coypus | reverse complement strand
TGTAAAAAAAAAAAAAAAAAAAAAAAAAAAAATTTCATTCAAGAGCAAGGGATATAATTTAGTGGTGGAGCACTTGCTGAGTATGTGTGCAGCCCTGAGTTTCATCCCCGACATCAAAACCAGAACCAAATCTTAGTCATTTTGTAGCACATTAGTCTCACTTGCAGAAGAGGTTTGTTTGTTTCAGATTAGATCTCAGTCAGACAGAGTAAATCTCAGTGGAGGGGCAGGGTGTGTGGTATTTCTGGCTCTTTGGCTGTTTGGCAAAACATTGTAAATTCTTGTCATGAGTTTGGCTGTCTAGACCCAGCAAAACCTCCAGCACACTTTTTTTGTACTGTGACAGCCCTATGAGAACGGCCCAAGCCCTCTAGGGAGGGAACGTGCCTCACTCTGGATCTCATAACTGCTTGGTAGTTACACCAGATTCCTGCTCATGTGCTGAAAGTTTCTAAGTGAATCCATGCCTCTGAGCCTGTTACACTGAGTACCCAGGTTAGTCTTCTTCAGGGAACTAGGAAGACATTTTAGCTGAGTATGGAATTGTCAGTAGTGACTCATTTGAGGACCTTTGAGCTGGGTCCGACTGTGTATGAATTAGTGATGCATCTAGAGCTTTGACCTTCTCCCTGAAAGGACTAAGATACATCCCTAAGTGATTAGCTTGTGACATTTCTGGATGATCTTAAGCAAAACACGTCTTCTCATTTTTGGCTTTTGTTTTCTTTGTACCAGACCTCAAATTCGGGATCTTCTGCTTGCTCAGGCAGGTGCTTATGTCGCTGAGCTATATCTTTGGCAAAAGTATTTTGCAAGGGTTTACTTGGAGTTAATTGTTAAATCCCTAGACAGAGTTAAGATTCAGTTATTCCCAAAAGATAGAAAGCTTTTGTAAACGGGGAGGAGAGGAGTTCAAGGGAAGGTAGGGAAATGTATTTAAAAAAAAGAATCAAGTCACATATACAGGCACAAATTCTCTATGATGCATATTATCATTACATATATCTAAAATGTAGCAATAAAATATGATTGAGGAGAAGAAAAAAGAAAGTTATTCCTAAGTTTCCACAAGCCCCAAAAGGCTGGATGGTGGAGAAAGTGATAGTGGAAAGCGAGGATGGAATACATTAGAAGCCTACCTGGGAGTGTGTGGGTTGGGAGGCCTCTGCCAGTATGGCAGGCAGCTCTCAGAAGCTGGGATTGGGTTTCTGAAACTGTTTAGCTCTCTGTGGCGCTAGGGTGTATTAAAGCTAGGGAAAAAGTCAGATGTTGATAGAGAGTAGAACATACATGGGATAGGTTTTTTTGCTTTGATTTGATTCTGTTCCATTGTTAGGGTCTCACTACATAGTTCTGCCTGGCCTAGAACTCCTGGCAGTCCTCCTGCCTCAGCCTCCTTAGTGTGGAGGTTTCAGGTGTGATGTCCACCATGCCCAGATTGCATTGGATAGATTTTGATCTTGTTCTCCTTCTTCTCTTCTTTGCTCTTCTCCTGTTTCTTCTTCTTCCCTTCTCCCTCCTTCTCATCCTCTTCCTTTTGCCATGTTAGGGTTCCAACCCAGGGTTTTGCTGCATACCAGGCAAGAGGTCTACTAAACTACACCCCAGCTTACTTGTTTTATCGTTGCTATTCTGTACTAGGGATCGAACCCAGGGGTGCTCTGCTGCTGAGCTACAGCCCCAAGAATGCCTCATTTTTTGATATGGATCTTGCTAAGTTGCCCAGGTTGGCCTGTGTATCTGTCATCTTGCTTGGTTCAGTTGTAACTTCTTGATTTGCATGTGCCCTCTTGGCAGCTGTCATGCATGTTTGTTTGTTTGTTTATGTTATGGCCTATTCAGCCTGCCCTGGGGGTGGGGCAGGCACAGCCTGTGGTGCTGGGGGTCAAACCATGCTCCTTGCAGTTGCCTAAGCTTGCCTAAGCAGGTATTTCAGACCACTGAACTATCTCTCTGGCCCTATTTTTTTTTCTTTTTTTGAATTTTATGTATTTATTTATGTATTTATTTTAGATTTTTTTTTTTTTTAATTTTTTGAATTTTTTTGAAGTTACTTATTTCCTGTTTGGTGCCTGAGCTACATAGCTGGAGCAGATCTGTCTGGGTAACTGGTGAGGTAGAGGCTAAGCTGGAATTTTAAATTATGTAGACCCTTGAATCAGTAGACCAAGGTAATTGGAAGGGGCCTCACAGAAGTGACATCGTCTCTCCCCCACAAAGGTCAAGGATCCAGGTTCAGGCATTCTTGGCATAGGTATTTCACCCTGCATACAGCTCTGAAAGAAGATAAAGTGCTGGGGGCCTAGGCAGGACCCTCACTATAGACATCCTCATTTGACCACTGAGGTCTGCTCTTGTGACTGTGTCATTACTGTACGTGGGCATTAAATGAGGAATTGTACCCAGCACAAAGAAATGGTCAAAGGAAACTCCAGCTTAATGACTTTGTGTTTATTTGCATAACTCTTACATGCAAATGTGTAAAGCATGATGGAATATAAAACTGTAGTGCTAGCCTGGGAATATGGCTCAGCAGCACAGCACCCAGAGCAAACAAACCCTGTGGTGCTGTGCTGCACAATATAATCAACAGGGATCACAGCTCTGTATAAATAAGGTAGACATTAAGGTTTTATAAACAAGATGTGTACAAGTCCGAGCAGTGGATCATAAGTCTAAATAGTGCACATAATTGACTATTGACTAGATAAGTCATTGTTTGAGTAATATCCATATTCTTAGTAAGGTCCAGACAGATGTGCTATCTCAGTATTGCCTGTCACCCCCACCCCATGTGTGTGTGTGTGTGTGTGTGTGTGTGTGTGTGTGTGTGTGTGTGTGTGTGTTTGAGATAGCATCTTGCTGTGCAGTTCAGGCTGGTCTTCGTTCACTCTGTAGCCCAGACTGGTCTCAAACTCAACCTGCTACTCAGTGTATGCCACCATGCTTAGCCTCTTCAGTCTTCTTTGAGCCCATTTGTGTCTTTTCTGGTCCTTGCTGAATTTTTTCTCTCCCATCTGTTTATTGTCTAAGCCAGTCAACAAGCTGGCACAGAGGTTAGTAAGATAGCTGGCAGCATCAAGAATATGATATCCTTGGTACCCAGCTGCCCTGTTCCCAGCAGTTAAGATTGGTAAAAGTCCCAGATGGACTCTGGAATTAGGGAGCGTATACTGTCTTTATTCGACTTTGTACGTCTTAGGACACTTGTCCTTCTTCCCTATCCTGGGCCTGTTGTATATTCCAGGGATTTCTGCTTTCCTATGAACAGATGAGCTTCATCTGTGTCGTTGGCCTGACGCAAATTTTCCTTAGACTCCCTTGTCCTCTCTGCCTATCTTATAGCTTACCTCTGGGAGTCTGTGGGATTTAACCGTCTAGTTTGCTGACCACATTGGGCCACCCTTAGCTTGCTTGCTTGCTTGCTTGCTTGCTTGCTTGCTTGCTTTCTTTCTTTCTTTCTTTCTTTCTTTCTTTCCTTCCTTCTTTCTGATAGGGTCTCACTATATAGTTCAGGCAGGCCTTGAACTCACTATGTAGCTCAGGTTGACCTCAGACTCGTGTCAGTCCACCTGCCTGAGTGTCCTGAGTGCTAGGATTACAGGCATACATAAAGCTCTTGTTGTTACCCTCTGGATGCCACCCAATTGGCCTTCAGAGGTTGTACTTAGTTTTACCCTTTTGGATGAGACCCTGACAGGCTAGAACTCAGCAGGCTAAGTTGGCTGCTAATGAGGTCCCCTAAGGTATTTCTCCAGGGGTCTGGTCTCACACAGAGAACAGTGAGGAAAGCCTCTTGGGAAATAAGCAGTGCCTTCCCTCACCTCCCAAAGGACCTTTCCTCCAATAATTGGCAGAGACAAAAGGTATCCCAGAGAAGAGACATTAGGATAAGACAGTTCTGTTTTGGTTGTGTCGTCCTTTATAAGGCCCTGATCTCTTAATGTTTCTTTGCTGCATCAGATTGGGTCAGAGCAGATCAGAGCACCTCTGGGCTCCTTCTTACTTGTTCAGCCAAACTCATTTGGAGTGGGTTTTTCCTGGCAGATGAAAAGCAGATGGCCTCCACCTGGTTTTGCTCAGCTTAGGGCATGAAACAGGGTGACACTTCCTAAAGAGGGAAGCAGGGGCACAGGGATAGGATGAGGAGATTTGTCCAGCAGATTTTCTTCCCTTGTCTAAGAAGAGATTGGTCTTTTTCCCCACCCCGTGTAACAGAGCAAGGGTAGATTTTGGGTAATGAAATCCGTTCTGGAAGTGTCTGAAATTGAAAATGTTTTTTACTGCTGCTCAGTATTCCCTTGGTGGTGGTGAAGTTTAAGAGACAGGAGCAGGCATTCTACTCTGGGTGAAGTTGAAAGCCTTCTCTTTAGTTTATTGACTTACCCACACACCTCATTTTCCACAGTGTTACCGGGACTTGGCTCTGGTGAGTCGTGACGGCATGAATATTGTCCTAAATAAAATCAACCAGATATTAATGGAGAAGTACCTGAAGTTGCAGGATATCTGCCGTACTCAGGTAAGGCAAAAAGAAAGAAGATTCAGGGGCAAAATATGAGCTTAGTGTGTACAAGGCCCTGGGTTTGATCCCTAATACCACTCCCAAAAAGGAGGATCCTGCTCAGAGCAGATGGATCCTCCCAGAGAAGGGAGCAAGGTAGGACTTGAGGCCAACACATCCTGTCACTGGGTACCCAACTTGAATGTTACTGAATTGGCTGCTTATACTCATAGCTCCACCCTTCATGCTCTCACTTCTCTTCTCTAGTTGGTGTGGCTAGTTCGGGAACTGGTGAAGAGTGGGGTTCTGGGAGCCGATGGCGTGTGCATGACATTCATGAAGCAGATTGCAGGTGAGTTCGATGGTGGAGCATAGAGATCAGGGAGAAGAGGCCAGAGACTAAAGTCTAGGCAGAGAAGAGTGATTAAGACCTAAACTCAGTTCCAGGGTTGTCTGACTTTTCTTCTGATGGTAGATATCTAGCTGTGGGTTACAGGAAGAAACTATAAAAATTCACTGGGGTTCTTTTGAAGCAGTAAGTCCATCCCACTTCCAGTGCTGAGGACTGAACCCAGGTGCATGCTTGAGAAACACTCTGCCATTAGCTACATTCTTTGTCCTTACTGTATGTTTTTAAATCTTCGAGATAGGATCTCACCGAGTTGTCCAAGCTGGCCTCAAAGTTGTGACCCTCCTGCCTCAGCCTTTCACTTTCCTAGGACTATAGGCAAGTGTTGCCTTGTCCACATCCCCCACCACTACCACTCCCCAGGCCAGGGATTGAACTCAGGCCCTTGTACTTTCCAGGCAACTGCTTATTCTCCCCAGCCTTGTCCACCTCTTAAAGCAGTAATTTTTTTTTGTTTGTTTGTTTTTTTGTTACTGTTTTCTTGTTTTTCAAGATAGGGTCCCACTGTGTAGTTCAGGCGGGCCTTGAACTCAGTATGTAGGTCATTCTGGCCTTGAACTCATAGCAGTACCTCTGCTCAGCTTCCTGAGTGCTGGGATTATAGGTGTGCACCACCATGCCTGGTTTACAGCAGTAAATCTTGCCTTATTTTGTTGCCAAACTCAACTCCTGGTAGTATCTTAGGCAATTTTCTCCTTAGGTCTGATGGCATGCCACAAAGGTATGGGCAGAGAAATGAGGGCAAATAATGTTCCTATGTCCTTATGTTTCAGAAAAACTAGACATCTTCCCTGGCACCACCTTTATGTTTTAGATACTTGTTCCTTAATTCTTATGGCTTTTGATGGGTCCAGTCTAAGTGACAAATGATGTTATAGAATGGACCCTGACATTTAGGTTTTATTATCATCTTGGTATTTGTGACATTGGTTTGAGCCAGCAAATGTGAAAGAGGCCTGCCTGGGCTGTTGCTTACTCTTCTCTCAGGATTGCATGTCTTTGTTTAAAAATGACCCAGCTGCTTGACCTCACCATTTGCGCTTTCTGCTTTGCTTCTTTTCAGTGCTCTACATAACATTCGTTCCCCTGTTGGGATGCGTATGGCCTGTTGTGAGCCCAAGTGCAGGACTTGGGACCCCCCAGGTGCTGGTCCAGCAATTGCCAGCCACCTGTCTTTTTCAGGCCCTATTTAGGATATCATCCTTGCTTTCAGTGTGTGGGTGTTTCATGTGCCCTTATCTCAGACATTCCTTTTCTAGGGCCAGAGTGTTCCCACTCTGACTCCCCACAGCTGTGGAAAAATAGCAGCTCTGATTTTAGTGAAACTCCAGAATATTTCCTTCCTTTCTCTCTGGAGACAGAGGGGGGAACTTTAAACTCTGACAGAAGACAGGGTAGTTTATCCAGCGCTTAGGACATGGGTGGACTAGCAGGACAGCTGAAGAGATGGATTTGCTGAGTGCTGTGTTCTGATTCTCACCCCCCCCCCTTTTAAAATCAGGTGGAGATGTGACAGCCAAAAATATCTGGTTGGCAGAAAGTGTTCTGGATATCCTGACGGAGCAGAGGTAGAGTCTACCATGAAGGGTGGGGCAAGAGCCAGGATATGGCCATGAGGGCTGTGAGTATGGGATACGGGGAGGAAATGATTGTCCGGTCCAGAAAGACCTTAAATTACAGAGCAGAAGGAAAGGGGAGGGAAAGATACGTGGTAGCGGTAGGTGGAGGAATGAGTGCCATGGGATGAAGGAGTGGGAAAGAAGGTCCTTGCTAAAATATCTCAGAGCCCAGGAAAAACTTGTTTCATCTGATAAAGGTTTATTTTTGATCCAGACCTCCTTGGAATGTTTATCTTTGGGGGAAGTTGGGGGCAGGGAATGAGCTCAGCGTGGTGGGGCTGGGCATCCAGCCACCCAGGCCTGGCAGGTACCACTTCTTCTTTTAAGCCTCAGTGCACCATAGGCTCTGGCCGGCACAGGGTCAGAGTGGGTGGGGAGGGAAGGGACACAGTGTGTCCTGCCAGTCTGTGTTTAGGGCTTGCGCCAAATTTTTGAGGGTTGTCTTATATCTGAATTTAGGGGTGAGATCTTCCTTTTGGTCCTGTGACCCCGTTCTTTGTATTCATTTCAGAGTCTTTGGTAGGAACACCACAGTGGTCAAGTAACTGAGTGACCGTGTTATCTGTGGTTTGCAAGAACAAGCCTTTTCTACGTGGCGTGGCGGTGCATGCCTATAATCCCAGCACGTGGGAAGCTGAGGCAGGAGGATTATTGAATTCAAGGCCAGCCTGAATTACATAGTGAGACCCTGTCTCCTTATAATATAAGGCTGAGAAAAGCCAAGGCTGTGTGCCCTGCTCTGCCTGGGTCTGAAAGACATCCAGGTCTGCTGTACAGTGCCACCTAGTGCTGAGGGTGTGGCTGTGCAGCTGCACTGCGCTGGGGCTGTTGCACCCGCGCTGGAGAGCCTGGCTGTCCAAATCCCTGAGGTCTCTGGTTCTCTGCTGTCCTGGCCCAGAGGGCTCACTTCTAGTTCTCTTCACTGTGCCATGCCGGGAGCCAGATAAGGCCATCACCTTTCCTAGCAGCGTGCCTAAAAGTGTGATTTTTCTCATTTTGTTCCTGGTACCAGATAGCTCCTGTCCCTACACATTAAACTAGTAGCCAGATAATTGTCCCACCCTTCCCCTACCTCTGAAAACTCATCTTTTGGAGAAAGTGAGTACTTTGAATTTTGAACTAGGCCTCTTCTTCAGTACCCCTCTCCAGTTCCAGGTGCTTTTCAGGCTGAAAGGATATTGTAGCCAATAGGTGAGGGGCCCCACCCCCACACTTCATGTCCTTGCTTATTGCTTTCATTCTGTGGAAGGAAAAGGCCAGAGTCTTTTAATTAAGTGCCTTGAACACTTTTCCGGAATCAGGATGTTGCCTGGTTGGATTAATTAAACTCCCTGTTGTCTTCCTCCGGTTCCTTGCCATCCAGCAGGGCTGCCAAAGCCATTACAAAGTACTGGCTTGAGGGAGACTGTTCCCATTTTGAGCACATGACAGTAGCCTTAGTTTTAGGAATCTCTTTCTGTCCCCTTTTAAAGCAGTGGAGAATAAATTCTTTGATTACCCCTGTTTTCCTTAGGGAAATTCTAAAACTTCTGGGAAAGTAGACTTCGCCATGTCTTTTTTCAGATTATGATTTAGGGCAAGTGACTCATTGTCTCAGGGTGGGGCCAGCATTGAGAGAGGAGAGAGAGCCAGGGAAAGGTTTGCGGCCTGCTAGGTTGCTAATGATAGGTTTGATGGAAGAGCAAGCACACTGTGTTCTAAGAACTCCAGGTGCTGAGAGGGTCTGGGTCCCTCCCAGGGGTCCTTGCACTGCACTTAGAACTATTGACCTACAATAATTTTCCCCATAGGCAAGGGGCCATGGTGTATCTCGTACTGCCTGGTACACAGTGGGCATTAGTATATGTTTGAATAAATTAAGTCAAAATTTTATTGGAGGGGCTGGTGAGATAGCTCAGCAGTCTAAAGTGCCTGCTTAGGCAACCACAGGGACCCCAGTTTGATCCCCAGTACCACCTGCTGCGCCAGCCCCACCCCCAGGGCAGGCTGAGCCCGCCATAACTTAAATAAATAAAGTAAAAAAAAAAAAAAAAAGAAAGAAAAGAAAAATTTATCAGAAGCTCCATAAGTAATTACATGGTTAAGAAAAGATTGCTTTCATTTGGTACCTGTCTTTTTCGGTTCCTGATAGACAAAATTAGTAAGTTGTGCTGTGCTAGGTGGTTAGTAGCTTGAGACAGATAATATAGCCTGAGCAAGTAAACAAAAAATAAAATAGAGCCTCTTCCAGTGTGTGATCATCAAACATTTGTGAGACCCTGGAGCCACATTTAGGCAGGTGGGTTAGAAGGAAAGTGGCTCTAGGAAGGTGCAGGTTCAGTGTCTTACTTTCCTGCAGGGAGTGGGTACTGAAGAGCAGCATCCTCATTGCTATGGCTGTCTACACATACCTCCGCCTCATCGTGGACCACCATGGGACTGCCCAGCTCCAGGCCCTACGGCAGAAGGAAGTAGACTTCTGTATCTCACTGCTTCGGGAGCGGGTAAGGGAGTAGGGCAGAATCATGTGGGGAAGTGAGACCCAGAATGGGGCTCCCCTGTATGTTTGGGTCCCTGGGCTTGAGACCCAAAAAGGCCTAGAGTTTCCACTGTCTTTAGGTGATGATGTTGTGCGAGGGAATCAGAGTGGAGTAGCCCTGCTTCCTAGAATGGCACCTCTTATGCTGGCATCCTGGGGATTTTTCTGGTCAGTTTCTTTTTTTTTTTTTTGTCTTTTTGAGACAGGGTCTCGCTATGCAGTTCAGGCTGGCCTTGAGCTCACTTTTGTAGCCCAGGCTGGTCTCGAAATCCCAGGGATCCTCCCGCCTCAGCCTCCCAAGTGCTGGGATTACAGGCGTGCACCACCACGCCCGGCAGTTTCTTTTTTATTTTTTAATTTTTTTTTGAAGTAGAGTCTCACCATACAATTAAGTCTGACCTTGAACTCACTATGTAGCCCAGGCTGTCCTTGAACTTTGGGTGATCCTCCTTAGCCTCTTGAAAGTTGGGATTACAGGCATGCACCACCACATTCAGCCTTTGGTCAATTCAGGAAGTGTATTTTACAATGGTCATTGACTGTCTTTGTATGCCCGCTGCTACATTGCCCCCCAGTCTACTTACCCAAGTAATTCCTGTGCCAAGTGACATGAGGAGTTGTCTGCTGTCAGACTGCCCAAAAGTGATAACCTTAGAGCTATGCTAGCATGGTAGTTCCTGGTCACATTTGGTAATTTAAATTAATATCACATAAAACTTTAAAAATTCAGGGTTGTTTGTTTGTTTGTTTGTTTGTTTTGTCTTTTTTGAGACCCGCCGGTCTTGCTATGCAGTTCAGGCTGGCCTTGAGCTCATTTTTGTAGCCCAGGCTGATCTTGAACTTGCACTAATCCTCCTGCCTCAGCCTCCCAAGTGCTGGGATTATAGGCGTGTGCTACCACACCCGCCTAAAAATTCAGTTTTGTACAGCCTGTCGCTAGTGGTTATTGTTTGGACTGCACAAAAATCTCTTCTGTCACTAAGAAATGATCTGTTGGACAGAATGAGCTAGGGACAGTGTGTCAGGGCCTGGCTTGTTGTCCCCATCATTTTGGATTTTTTTTTTTTTTTTTTTTTTTTGCAGAACCAGGAATCAAACTCAGGACATTGCACTTGCCAGGCAGGCACTTGTGCCCCTGAGCTATCTCCCCGGCCCCATTTTGGAATTTTTAATTTTAAAATTTATTATTATTATTATTGTTATTATGTCATTTTGGGATTTCAATATCCCTTAAACTGGACCAAAACAGTTGTGGGCTGATAGAGGAGAGGATTAATGTGAAAGCCATCAGGACTTAAGCACTTCTCAGTAAGATCTCATCCTTGATATTAGCCCTGCCCCACATTCAGCTGTTCCCTAAACAGCGAAGGAGTCAATCCCTTACTTCCAGAAGAAATCATGTAGTTCCTTCTACCCTCTTTACTTCCCTCCCTAGAATGTGTTCCTTTGTCTTTCTTCCAAAAGGTAAACAGTCCATGTTTTCACTCTTTCCTGTCTCTCTCCCTTGTTTTTCCTCCACCCATTAAGTTTATGGAATGTTTGATGATTGGCCGAGACCTCGTAAGACTACTTCAGAATGTTGCTAGGATACCAGAATTTGAACTGCTTTGGAAAGATATTATCCATAACCCTCAGGCTTTGAGTCCTCAGTTCACAGGTAAGTGCCTAGATGCCCTGGCCCTGAAGGGTGACCGGTGGCCATTTATGTCTTCAATAAGAGGACAGAGTTTGGTTGGGTAGGAGAGCCTTGGACAGTAAGAGGAAGCTCAAGACAGTAGGTTGTGCCAACTACTGTTGGAGATGGAAATGGCAGAGGCATTAAACTGTTCATCAGGTTCCAGCCCCTCCCTGGCAGACTTCATTACTCCTAAAAGTGAGAGAGAATTGTGATGCATCTTCTTCCCTTCCTGGTAGGTCCTTGGCTCACAAGCTGAGCCATGACCAGTGTCCAGCCTAACCGGGATCTGGAAGGAGTCAGAGGACAATTCATGAGACTTGAGTCAGCAGAGGGGCTGGAATTAGTGCTCTAAGAGATGGCTCTGCCCTGGAAGCAATCCTGCATCTAGCTATAGGGATCCAGTGTAGCCCTAAATCCTACTTAAGAAGAAATGTCTCCATGTGGCTCCCCTAACATGGTTTTTCCTGTCCTTTTACCTTCCCCAGGGTTTTGCAGTGGGCTGGACAGCAGCCACAGCTTTGTACCCACCACACTTGTAGCGCATGCGTGCACACAGGCAGTGGTCCATTGGGAACTGAGGAAAGAAGAAAGTGCTGCTGCTACCTGATGATTCCTTAGTTGAACATGTATCGAGTTAACACACTTAGTGTCCAAAACATCCTTATAAGATGGGCATTTTACTTCCCACACTCACAAAATAAACTGAAGTTCAAAGAAATTAAGTAATTTGCTCCAAACCACACAATTAATAAGTGACAGAGACAGTCTTTATGACTCCAGAGTTGGTTATGCTACATCACATCGCTGACAGGCTCTAATAGTGGGGCCATCAGGAGGGAGAGAGACTAGGGTTTTGCATGTTTTCCTCTTAACTTTCCCATCTGTTGCTCACTACAGTAATATAGATGGGGGCTGAAGAAGGGAATTAATGTGCCTGGGATGTGGTTAGGTGGAGCAGGACATGCAGACACTACTCCCATGTACCCAAGATTGAGCTCTTGTAGTCTTTTCTTAGAATTCTCCCATGAGCAAGACCACTGGTAACAGTGCCTGGTTCCAGGTCCCCACCTGTCTTCCATCCCTTCTAACCTTCAGGCTTTTCTCCCTTCTCTTCCCTTACGTACTTAAATCAGGTATCCTACAACTTCTTCAGTCAAGAACATCTCGAAAATTCCTAGCATGTCGTCTAACACCAGACATGGAGACTAAGCTCCTCTTCATGACATCCCGGGTAAGCTGGCCTATTGCAGTGGGAAGAGGCATTGCAGATGCGAGTTGGGCTTCTTGGTCCGTTTGCAGACTTGTTACCTCTTGAGGTAGGATGCTGAAAAGTAGGGGTCTCTTAACTGTTAGGGTACAAGCCACTTTCTTTTGTTCACTTTGTATCTACACTTTGTGTACTGTGCTAAGAATTAGGGTGCATTGTTGAATAAATGAGATGCAGTCTGAGTGTGGTGGCGCACACCTATAATACCAGCACTCTGGAGGCTGAAGCTGGAGGACCACTGCAAGTTCAAGACCAGCCTGAACTGCATAGTGAGAATCTCAAGACAATAAACAAAGACATATAAGTCAGTTCTTACGACACTTTTAGCCTATATAAAGGAGTAATTATTCTAATAGTTGCATACAAATAGTATTTAGAAGTATGACCTCTGCTGTGACAGGGTAGAGTGTTTGGTGGTAGAGTGCTTGCCTAGGATATGTGAACCCCTGGATTCAGTTAACAGTACTGCTGGGTGTGTGTACACACCTGTAATCCCAGCACTCTGGGGGCTGAGATAGGAAATTGATGTGAGTTCAAGGCCAGCCAGGGCTACAAAGTGAGTTTGAAGAGAGCCTGAATTGCATAGTGAAACCCTGTCTCAAAAAAGAAAGACAGAAAACAAATTAATCCCCAATACTGCAAAATAAATATATAGGAAGAGAGAAAATACACAGTTCCAGAGGAACTACAGCTTTTCTGGGTCCAGTGTCCCAAAGAATCCCAGTGAGAAAGGTGTGCTTTTAGCAGAGGCCATAGACATATTCTCAGCAGGTAGTCTGAATTAGAGAATCTGAAAGGCAACTTTCAGATTGCCCAGGCCACTCAGTTCTAAAGACCTGTGCTGTTAAACTTTATTTATTTATTTATTTATTTACTTACTTACTTACTTACTTAGGTTATGGCTGGGTCATCCTG
>PVJA010051269.1:0-12911 GCA_004027025.1 Myocastor coypus | reverse complement strand
TTATACTATTAATTGCTGTTATTTCATTGAAAAGAAAGGTTTATGCCTGTATTGTTTTGTCACGTGTTAAGGTCTATATCTTTTTATTTATTTTACCTTTGTGTATTCTTACTTTTTTATTACTTTTAATAAGAAATTACAATGTGACAATTTCAAAACACATTAGTAGTATATTCCCAATAATTGATACAATACATATTGTTGTCCTCATCGTAGTTATACAGAGTACAGGGTGTAGGCATGATAAATTTTCTAATGGTTATTTGTACAATTGATTTATTCTCTTTGATCTGAGAGAAGGTAGCTGCATAAATTGTCAAATGTTCCATATTTGCAATGGGTTACTAGCGAAACCAGCAATGTTGGAAGCTGTGGATTAGAGACTTTTACAGCTCAGCATACAACACTACCTTTACGTTTTTTGCATCATGTTTAAATTTTTCTGCTGAATGGTTAAGGGCAAGTTAAAGCAAGACCTGTATAACAAAACACGTAGTTTTGTATCTCCAAGATCAGTCAAATCCCCTCAGGATTTACTTTAGAATCATGTACAGTGCTTTGTACAACTGTTTAGAGTGTCAGCCATCTGGATGAGTCACGGTCATTGCTTGAACAGTTTGCTGTCTGTGAAAGCCTGAGAGAAACTTTTCTCTTTAGGTGACTCTTCATAAGCACACTACATACCTTCACTCCTTCCTCTGTGGTCCCTTAATCTCCTGGAACAGAAAATTTGAGAAACCACTGAGTTATAGGATGTTACAGCACAGGTTCTGTTGTGTCCTGAATCTTCACTGACTTTGAAGGGCTAGGACCAAAATATTGGTTATCCTTGTAGCCTTTCTTTTTCTCTATTCTGTAAACTTATATGCTTAGCCATACAGAAGAAAAGCTTAGAGGTACTATTACTTTAAAACATAGGTGTTTGAGCTTAATACCATTGTCTTTCTGAATATCAAACATCTTAGACTTAACTTGGAATTGGTATTTTCCATCAATCACTGATATTATAATAAATCCCTATATAATTGATAAAAGCAGTTACACATTTGTACACAGATATTTAGAAATATAAGCATGCAACAAATTTTAGCCTGTCCATCCTTTGGCATTTCTCCTATTCTCTTATTCTCATTTAATATCCTTTTTTGTTTCCTTGTAAACCAGTCATTTACCTCAGAGAGTGTATAACAGTAACTGAAATTACATTGGAAGTAGCACACATCTAAAATGCCAGAATGATAGGCTTTCCAAAAATAGTTTTAGTATTACATATTGCTAACATCAGTGTCAAAAACCTTTTGAGATTTCCTAGGACCCTTATTAATTCATCCTGTGCCTATAAGTGCAGACTTTTGCTCCTGCTATGTTTTTTCTCTTTTCTTCTTCCAGTCACTTTGCTGTTTAACCTTTAAGTCTTTGATTTCCATTCAGCTGTGTTTTGCCTCTCCATTTTTATTTCTTCTTTTGAGTTAGTACACCAGGGACACTATACGATATTCACACATGTAGGTCTGGTTTATTTCACTTATGAGTACATGTTCAAAGTATATCTATTTATATATGATGTCTTCCAGTTTACCTTTCTTTATGTCAGAGTAATATTCCATTATATAAAAATACATCTTTTTCAACCATTCCTCATGTGATGGGCATTTTGGCTGTTTCCAAGATTTAGCTATTACAAATTGGGCTGCTATAAACAGAGATGCACAGATATCACTATAATATGATGTTTTCAGTTCCTCTGGGAAAATTCCCAGTAGGGGGATAGCTGGATTGAGTGGGATTTCCAGCTGTAGTTTTTTAAGGAGTCTCCAAAATGCTTTCCATAATGCTTGCATCAGTCTGCATTCCCACCAGTAGTGGAAAAGGATTCTTTTTTCCTCACAGCCTCTCCAACATTTTGTTGTTGGTTGATTTCTTTATGATGGCCATTCTTTCTGGAGTGAGATGGAATCTAAGTGTTGTTTTAATTTGCATTTTCCAGATGGCTAGCGATTTGGAATATCTCTTCATTTATTTGTAGGCTTCTTGAATTTCTGTCTCTTTCTCTGAGAATTGTTTGTTCATCTCAGATGCCCATTTCTGGATTGGGTCTTTGAGTTTTGGAACCCTGATGATTTTTAGTTCTTTATAAATTCTAGATAGAAGGCCTTTGCCTGAATACTTATTAGTTAAAATCTTTCTGAAATTTGTGGGTTGTCCTTTCACTTTGCTGGTAATTTCCTTGGATGTGCAAAAACTTCTTAGCGGGAGGAAGTTCCACTCGGTGATGCTTTCGAGTGTTAAATGTACAATTTGATTTCTGTTCGTGAATTTTTTGCCTACTACGATGTCTTTAAGATTTTCTCTGACTTTCACTTTCAGGAGATTTAATGTCTCTATTTTAATATTTAGATCTTTAATCCATTTCGACTTTAGTTTAGTGCATGGTGATACACTAGGATCAAGTTTTAGTTTTTGGCATGTAGAGAGCCAGTTTTTGCAGCACCATTTGTTAAAGAGGCCATCTTTCTTCCACTAAACATGTTTGCCCCCTTTGTTAAAAATGAGGTGGCTGAGTGTGTTTATATTTGCTTCTGCATCTTCTAATCTATTCCATTGATCTGCAGGTCTCTTTTTTCACCAGTACATGCCGATTTTATTACTGTAGCTTTGTAGTGTAACTTTAGGTCAGGAATTGTAATGCCTCCTGCCATACCTTTGTTGCCCGGAATTGTCTTTGCAATTCTGGGTCTTTTTTGGTTCCAAATAAATTTTAGAAATGATTTTTCCAGGTCTGTGAGGTATGTTGATGGTATTTGGATAGGAATTGCATTAAATCTCTATGACAATTTAGGGAGTATGGCCATCTTAACAACGTTGGTTCTTACTATCCATGAGCACGGAATATCTTTCCATTTTCTAAAATCTTCTAGGATCTATTTTTCAGAGTAATGTAGTTTTCATTGAAAAGGTCCTTTACTTCTTTAGTTAGCTTAATCCCTAAGTATTTCATTTTTTTGGTGCTGTCATAAAAGATACTGCTTCTCTAATTTCTGTCTCAGTGTGTTTGTTATTGGTGTAGAGGAATGCCACGGACTTTTGTGTGTTGACTTCATAACCTCCTATGCTACTGAATTTGTGTGTTAATTCTAGTAACTTCTTAGTGGAGTTCCTTGGGTCTTCTAAGTAGGTTATCATGTCATCTGTAAATAGTGATAGTTTTACTTCTTCTTTATCTATTCTTATTTCTTTAATTTCTTTTTCTTGTCTAATGGCTGTAGCTAATGATTCCAGAACTATATTGAATAAGAGTGGTGATAGGGGACATCCTTGTCTTATGCCAGATTTTAGAGTAAAACACTTCAGTTTTTCCCCATTTAGAATTATGTTAGCTGTTGGATTGTTGTAGATAGCTTTTATCAGGTTCAGGTAGAGACCCTCTATTCCCATGTTTTGTAGGACTTTAAACATGAATGCACGTTGGACTTTGACAAAGGACTTTTCAGCATCAATTGAGATGATCATGTGATGTTTGGCTTTGGCTCTATTGATATAGAGTATTGCATTTATAGATTTGGTATATCCTTGCATCCCTGGGATGAATCCTACCTGGTCATGGTATATAATCTTCTTGATGATTAGTGGCGTTCTATTGGCTAGGATTTTATTGAGTATTTTTGCATCTATGTGTATGAGAGAAATTGGCCTGTAGTTTTCTTTTTTAGTTATCTCTCTCTCTTGTTTTGGTATCAGTGTAATACTTGCTTCAAGGAATGATTTTGGAAGGACTGCTTCCTTTTCAATTTCATTGAAGAATTTGAGGAGTGTTGGGATTAAGTCTTCTATAAATTTCTTGTAGAATTGAGTAGTGAATCCATCAGGTCCCAGACTTTTCTTGGTCGGTAGGCTTTTTTGTTGCATTTCGTATTTCATTAGCTGTTATTAGGTTATTTAGAGCTGTTATATCTTTTTTTTTTTTGTCTTTTTGAGGCAGGGTCTCGATATGAAGTTCAGGCTGGCCTTGAGCTCACTTTTGTAGTCCAGGCTGGTCTCGAACTCACACCAATCCTCCTGCCTCAGCCTCCCAAGTGCTGGGATTACAGGCGTGAGCCACCACACCCGGCTTAGAGCTGTTATATCTTCTTGATTGAGTTTGCGGAACCTGCACCTTTCTAGGAATCTATCCATTTCATGTGTGTCTTCAATTTTGTGAGACTAATGATTCTCAAAGTAGTTATTTATGTTCCTCTGAATCTCTGCTGTGTCTGTAGTAATTTCACCCTTTTCATTCCTTATTGCTAGAATTTGATTCTTTTCTCTTTTTGATGAGGTTACCTAGGTGCTTATCAATTTTATTTAATCTTAAAAAACAGCTTTGGATTCATTAATTATTTGTTCTGTTTTCTTTGTCTCAATTGAATTATTTTCTGCTCTAATCTTTATAATTTCCTCCCGTATTTGGGCTTTTTGTTTTGTTTGCTCTTCCATTTCTAGCCAATTGAGGTGCCCCAGGAGAGTGTTTATTTGTTCCCATTGTATTTTCTTAATATGTGCATCTAGAGCTATAAATTTTCCTCTAAGAACTGTTTTCATTGCGTCTCCTAAATTCTGATAGGTTGTGTTTGAATTTTTATTAAATTCAGGATATTGTTTAATTTCATCTGTAACCCACTGTTTGTTGAGAAGAGTGTTGTTTAATTTCCATGTATGTCTGGAGTTCTTGTGGTTTCTGTTGTCATTTATTTCCAATTTCATTGCAGTGTATTTAGATAATATGCATGGGATAATTTCTGTTTTCTTCCATGTACTAATATGTGGTCTATTTTAGGAAATGTCCCATGCGCAGCTGAAAAAAAAATGTGTATTCTGAAGTAGTTGGGTGGAACACTCTGTGTATGTCCACTAATTCCAGTTGTTTCAAGTTCTGTTTCAGCTATTCTATTTTTTGCTAAGTTTTTGTTTGCTTGACCTATCTTTTTCAGATAAGGGTGTTTTGAGGTCTCCTGTTAAGATTGTGGTATTGAATATTAGGTTTTTTATGTCCATTGAGGTTTGCCTTATATAACTTGCTGCTCCTGTGTTGGGTGCATACGTATTTATGAGTGTCACCTCTTCATCTTGAAGTTTTCCCCTGAAAACATGTAGTGGCTTTCTTTATTTTGTTTGATCAGTCTTGGTTTGAATTTTAGACTGTCTGCAAACAGGATTGCTACCCCTGATTTTTTTTCACCCTTTTCATTCCTTATTGCTCTTATTTGAATTCTCCCTCATACTTGAAAGAGAATTTTGTCAAGTGTAGCAGTCTGGACTGAAATTCGTTTTCATGGAGGATTTGAAGCACTCTGCTCTGATTCCTATTAATCTCATTGATTCCTATTAATCTCACATTGTTCATTTTTGCATCATCTTGCAGATGGTGAATGATTATTTCGTGCATCATAGTTGTTTTTAAGAGATCCTTTCTTATCTTTTCACTTGCTATGGCCGCGCCTTGATGATCTGAGGTTCTATCTTCACTTTGGTTCATACGGTTTTGCCAGCTCGTGATTGAGATTTTATTTTCTTGTACATCTCTTTGAAACTGTTTCATGTCTTCTATTTCTTTCCTACATTGCTTCTTCAGGGAGTCCATCATTTTTCTCTTCTCCTCTAATTTTTTATCAATGTCTTCTTTAATAGTAATGAATTCTCTCATTATAGTTATCATTTCTCTCTGTACTTCAGACATTATTACTGCTCTGTTCTCATCTACTTTAGATGCTATTGATTTAGAGAGTTCTTTTTTTAACTTCAGAGGTTATTTCTGCTCTGGTTTCTTCTCTATGTTTCTGCAGTTTTTTTTTTTTTTTCCACTCCAGCATCTATTTTTTCATGCACTTTTTTTTTTTCACATGTTATCTCAGATCTGAGTTGGTCTATACGTTTCTGCCCTTGCCTTTCAACCTTGGCTGCTACTGTTTTAGAGATTTCATCTGTATGATTCCCATTTTCTTCTATGGTAGTGTTTCCTGTATTTGTTTTGTTTGGACTCGGGATCTGAGATTGGATCTTGCTCTTTCTCCTAATCATTTTTTTATGGCAGTGATCTCTGCACCTTGGTGAACTTATACAGTTAAAACCTATGGAAATTTGGGTCTGGATCCACCAAGCTTGTTTCCCTCTAGAGGTGTCTGTCTTCAAGTTGGAGCTCAGCCAGCTGGCTACCACAAGGCTCCGTGTTTTGAGACGGAGGTCAGCCGTGTGTGTACAGAGTGCCGCCGTGTGGGAAACGTAGGTTGTAGTTGGGGCTTGGGCAGTTGTCATGATGAGGGGAGATGTATGGGGCTGAGAGATTTCTTACCTGGCCAATGTGAGCCCTGGTCGGAAAGGTGGGTGGAATCTGAGTTCAGGTTGTTGATGAGTCACTGAATGGACCAGGGCTGAGTCTGCTGGTTGGCCCCATCAGGATGGCAGAGGAGTCAGGGGTGGAGTTAAGAGGTGACACGTGAAGTCCGGGAGCTGGGGCTTGGTTCAGGAACCGCGCAGCAGGCTGTTGGGTTGAGTACAGGGGCTGGGCTTCGTCCTGGTGCTGCCACGTTATTCATTTTTGCATCATCTTGCAAATGTTATATTACTTTTTCCTGCATTCTGGTTGTTTTTAAGACATCCTTTGGTGCCTTTTCACTAGCTGTGACTGTTTATTCAAGATCTGATACTCTATCTTCACTTTTGTTCATACCATTTTACCAACTTGTGAATAAGATTTTATTTTCTTGTATATCTCTTTGAAACTGCTTCATGAGATCTATTTCTTTTCTATATTTCTCAATGAGTGAATTCATCATTTTTCTCATTTCCTATATTTTTTTTATCAGTGTCTTCTTTAATAGTACTGGAGTCTCGCATTAAAGTTATCCTTTCAGTCTCTAGTTCAGAGATTATTTCTGCTCTGTTCTCCTCTCTATCTTTCTGTAATTGTTCCCCTACTTTAAATGCTATTAAATTAGAGAAGTCTTTTTGATATTCAGAGGTTATTTCCACTCTGGTTTCTTTTTACTTAATTGAATATTTTTATTGTTTAAATTTAACAATGGTTATATTACATATTTTCATCATCAGATCAGTTTAGTTTAATATATATAGGTATATAAGATTGTTCAAACAATTAAACATTAACACTTTTAAATCAACATTACTTTGTTTTTCTTTTCCCCTTTCTTTTTTTTTGAAAGTTGACATATTGCATATTGTCCTCACAATCGTTCTACAGAGTACAGTGTGTGGGCATGACCCGCCTCCCTATTGATGTTGCTTAGAAAAAAAAAGGAAAAGAATATACTTCTCTTTGGACTAAGAGGAAGCAGATACCTATACAGTCAAATGTTCTGCAATTGCAGTGGGCCACCAGTGAAGCTTGTGATGTTGGAGGCTATTGAATCTAAGCCTCCTAAAGCTCATCTCACCAATCTAGCTCTGCATTTCATGCATTGTACTTAAGCATTTTTTTTTCTTAATGGGTGGTCAAGGGCAAGTCGAAGCAAGAACTGTATAACAAAACATTCATTTTTTTTTGTATCTTCCATGGTCAAATCCCCTCAGGATTAAGTTTGGGACCATAGACAGTATTTTGTAGAACTGTTGTTAGTGTCAGCCTTCGGGACAAGTCACAGCTATTGCTTGGCCATTTTGCTTTCTGTGAAAGCCTGACAGAATGTTTTTCTCTGGGTGACTCTCCTTAGACGCACTATAGTTCATTCATCCCTTTCCTCTGAGGTCCCATAATCTCCTTGACCAGAAAATTTGGGACATCTCTGAGTTATAGGATATTACAGCACAGGTTTTCTTATATCCTGGGTGCTTATTGACCTTGAAGGGCTGGGGCCAAAATATTGGCTATCCTTATAGCCCTTCTTTTTCTCCAATTTTTGGTCTGTTAACTTACATTCTTAACCCTTCAGCAGAAAAGCTTTGTGATACTATTACTCTATAACATAGGTACTTGAGCTTATCATCACTGGCTTTCTGAGTATCAAATATCTTTGACTTAGCTTGGAAATGATATTTTCTGACCATCATTGATATTTTAGTAACTTTCCATACAATGTGGTATAAGCAGTTACACAATTTTGACACAGATATTTGGAAATTCAAGGAAATATAAAATTGTAGCCTGTAAAGACTATGGTGTTTGGCCCAGTCTCTTATTTTCAAATACTATTCTTGAGAGAGAGAATGACAGTAACTGAGTTTACGCCAGGAGCAGTACATATCAAAAAGACAAGAGTGACATGTATTCCAAACATAGTTTTAATGTTACATTGTGCTATAACCAATATGCTGACCACAAATTTCAAAAAGATTTTAACTAACAAGTACTCAGAAAAAGGTCTATCTAGAACTTACAAAGAACTAAAAACCATTAGGGTCCCAAAATTCAAAGACCCAATCCAGAAATGGGCATCTGAGATGAACACTCACTTCTCAGAAAAAGAAATACCGCAAGCCTACAAATACATGAAGAAATGCTCCACATCGCTAGCTATTCGTGAAATGCAAATCAAAACAACACTTAGATACCACCTCACCCCAGTAAGAATGGCTATCATGAAGAAATCAACCAACAACAAATGCTGGAGAGGGTGTGAGGAAAAAGCAACCCTTCTCCACTGCTGGTGGGAATGCAGATTGGTGCAACCATTATGGAAAGCAGTGTGGAAGATCCTTACAAAACTAGAATTGGAAGTTCCATTCAGTCCAGCTATCCCCCTACTGGGAATTTTCCCAGAAGAACTGAAAACATCATACCATAGTGATATCTGTGCACGTATGTTTATAGCAGCCCAATTTGTAATAGCCAAATCTTGGAAACAATCAAAATGCCCATCATTTGAAGAATCATTAAAATGAATGTGGTATTTTTATACAATGGAATTCTACTCATCCACAAAGAATGATAAGTTTGAAGACTTCATATGTAAATGGCTATATATTGAACATATACTCAGTGAAATAAACCAGACCTATATGTGTAAATATCGTATAGTCTCCCTAATATAAGAACTTTAAAGAAGAAGACAAGAATTTAAGGGCATAACACAGCTGAATGTGTTATGGATTAAACACTCTGGTTTCTTGTATACATTTCTGCAGTTATTTTTCCACATCAGACTCTATTAATTCATGCATTACCTTTTTTACTTCTGGTGTTATCTCTGATCTGAGTTGCTCTATGAATATCTGCATTTGTCTGTCTATCCCAGATGCTACCAATTCAGAGATTTCATCTGCATGATTCCCATTTTCTTACATGGTAGTGTCTCCTGCATTTGTTTTGGCTAGACTCAGGATCTAAGATTGGATCTTGCTCCTTGTCTTTATCATTTTTTATAGCAGTAGTCTCTGCAGTTTGGTGAAATTATGCAGTCAACGTCCATGGAAATTTGGGTCTGGATCCACCAAGCCTGTTCCTCTGCAGACCTGCCTGGCTACAAGTCAGCGCTCAAGTGGCTGGCTCCCATGAGGTCCCATGTTTTGGGATGGTGCTTGGCTGTGTGGGTACTGTGGATGGCCATGTGGAGATGGTTTGTGGTGTTGGGGTATGGGCAGATGTTGAGCTGGGGAGATGAGAGAGTTCTTACTTCCACGACATGATGCCCAATCGGGAAGGTTGGTGGAATCGGAGCTGCAGCTGTTAATGAGTCAGGGGATGGGTGCAGCTGAGGCCACCATGTGGCCATGTTGCGATGGTGGGTGGAGTCTGAGCTGGAGTTCCTCCAGCAGCCTCAAGGCTGGATAGCAATGTCTGGGCTAGTTCTATATCTTTTAATATGAGCAAATACTCTGAAGATAACAATACACTATAAAATAACAATTTTTACTTTCTTACAGTCTTGCTTTGAATGCAGTTGAGATGAAGAGAACAATACAAAGAATCAAAGAATAAAATAGCTTGTTCTTTGAAAGATTAAACAAAATTGATAAGCCCCTAACTAATCTCATCAAAAGGAGGAAAGAAACCCTCAAATTGAAGCAACAAGAAATGAAAAGGAAGAAATTACCACAGACTCAGTGGAAATTCAGAAGATCATCAATAGCTATTTTGGGATTCTTTACTCTCACAGAATTGAAGACACAGATTAAATAGACAGATTCCCAGAAAGGTACACTTTATGAAAACTGAATCAAAAAGATATAAGTACTCTAAGTAACCAAAAAACATCCCAGGAAATACAAAATGGTATAGAAAACCTGCCAACAAAGAAAAGTCCAGTTCTTGATGGATTCACCACTGACTTCTACAAGAAATTTACAGGCCAGTTAGATAGCTCACTGGACAGACCACCTGCTTAGGCAGAATGTAGCAGCGAGGGTTATATCCTGGGCATGCTGTGCTGCCCCCGCCAAGGCGTGCTAAGAAGGCCACTGAGCCTGGGCATAGTGACACGTACCACCAGAGCTTCAGAGGCTGAAGGCAGGTGGATTTCTATGAGTCTGAACTAGGATTGAGACCCTTTAGACCCTGTAGACTCTGTACTAAATACAAACAACATCAACAACAACAAAAAATACACAAAATATAATCCAAATACTCTTCAAACTCTTCAATGAAATTGAAAAGGAAAAAAATTCTTCCAAAATCATTCCTGGAGAAAAGTATTATACTGATACAAAAACCAGAGAAAGATGCAACTAAAAAAGAGAACTTCAGAATGCAAAATACCTCAATGAAATCCTAGCAAATAGAATACAGCAAATCATCAAGAAGACTATACAGCATGACCAGGTACAATTCAACCAAGGGATGCAAGAATGACTTAACATATGCAAGTCTATAAATGTAGTACACTATACCATTGTTTTTATTTTCTACTTTTCTTTAAAATTAAAATTAGTGATTTTGCCTTTAAATATTCTACATTTAAGGTCTTGTTCCATTTTTATTTTGTTTTTGTACATGATATAAAAATAGGCCAACTACGTTTTTTGCTGATGAATATCCAACTTTCAAGCATAATTTGTTTGAAAAAAAAAACTATCCTTCTATCACTGAGTTGTTTTTGCACTTTTGTCAAAAATTAATTTAAGAAATTTTGTATCATTTCTCTATTTTTACTCTCTTTTATTACCTTTTTAAAAACAAATTTGAGCATTTTGTTAAATTATTTCTGATTTTTGTTGCATTGATCTACAAAATTATTCTTTTTTTAAGACAAGATTTTCATTATTTATTTATTTGGTACCAGTCTCACTACACATCTTGGGCTCATAGTGGTCCTCCTGTGTCAGCCTTCTCAGTGCTGAGATTATCACAGGTGTACGCCACCATGCTCGGTTTCAATAGCCACCATGCCTCCAGGGACTGTATGGCCTCTGGTGCTGGGAGGTGGTTTAACCCTGATCCCTTCACTTGCCAGGCAGGTGCTCAAATTGTTGAGCTATCTCCTCCTCCCCTCTATTCTGTTTTGTTTCTTGTCTCTTGTTTTCTTTTATTACCTTTTTTAACCAAACATGCACTAGATATTATAGCAATAGTTAATATAACCTCTTCTGATAACACACTATAACTATGTAATAAAACATAACCTCACGTTTTTCTCATTTAATTCTTCTTTGTTGGAATTATTTTATCTAATCAAGATACTTTGCCTTTCCATTATAAATTTTAGATTTTGATTATCTACATATACAAAAGCCTTTCTGGGCTTATGAAAGAAATTATCATAATCACCAGATCAACTTAAAGGAAAACAGTTTGTTTATTATGGCAAGCCTTCTAATTCACAAATGAAACACATTTCTTCATTTGTTTAGGTCTACTTTGTTTTTTACATACTTTGCATCTTTAGTATACAGATAGTATATGTTTTGTAACATACTCTTTCTTTTGTTTTACTCAATTATAAATGAGGTTGTGCTTTTAATTTTAGTTTCTATGTGTTTGCTATTAGCATACATGCATATAGTTGATTTTTGATTGTAGAGCCTGTATTGTGCAACCTTTCAAAAGTTAATGATTCTGTAAGCATTTTTTGCAACTTTTTTGTAGATTTGAATATATTTCTTGGGATTCCTATACAGACAAGAGTGTCATCTGAAAATAATGATAGTCATATTATTTTCTTCCCAATCGATGTCTCTATTTCTTTTATTTGCCTTATTTTATTTTATTTTGAAGAGTAAAACAAAAAGCAAAAACAAATATCAGAAACAAAGATACAAAGTAACATACATTACATATGTTATAGAATTTCAAAGCAAGAATAACAATTTAACAATCAGTGTTATGTTTTATTTATATTATACTTTAATATTTTCCTTTTATATTATAATTTTATTTTAATTTGAAGTGTACAAACAAGAGCAAGAAAAACAAAAGCAAAGAAAGAAACAGGGCAATATATAAGAATACATAAATTACAGATTTTCAAAACAAGAATAGCTGATTAACAGTGACTGACATATTATCTATATTTATAATCAAATCTGTTTTTCAGATTAACAGATATTATTATACAAAATGGAACATATGATTGAATACTTTCAAATGAAATAACTAACATTGTTCTAAAACTTACCTGTCTACTTCATATGTGGAAGGGGAAAATTATAAACTTTGTTAAAATACAGAAAAATCTGACTTTTGTTCACAAGTATTCAATTATTTGTCTGTCATCAGTAGTCTTGATCATCATATCTTTCTAGGATTCATAAAAAAACTTCTCTACCCCACTACCTTTTAAATTTTTTATTAACTTTTAACAAGAAATAACAATGTGACCGCTGGGCGTGGTGGCTCACGCCTGTAATCCCAGCACTTGGGAGGCTGAGGCAGGAGGATCGTTGTGAGTTCGAGACCAGCCTGGGCTACAAAAGTGAGCTCAAAGCCAGCCTGAACTGCACAGTGAGACCCTGTCTCAAAAAGCAAAAAAAAAAAAAAAAAAAAAAAA
>PVJA010051268.1:0-12911 GCA_004027025.1 Myocastor coypus | reverse complement strand
GGTCTGATTTTATCTTTTAAAAATAAATACAAAGATGTTTTATAAACACTAACATCCTTAGTTCAACAGAAAGTAGTAAATAAAATATGATTAGAAATTCTTCCAAAATGTACAGAGGTGAGTTATTACACAGAAAAATGAGGCCAATAGTCCTTTCCTTCTCTAATTTCTCCTGTGGGTCAGCTTTACAGAAAAGAAATAATAATAAGCAGAAAACAAAAGGGAAAGAGGTCAAACAGCCTAGGTAGCACCTTTGCTGGAATGGAAGGAGAAGAAATCTGGTGTTTAACATATTTTTAAAAGGACAGAACAATAAGCCAAGTTGAGATCAGCTGAAGAAAGAAGTGCTTTGCAATCATCTGCTTCAGTGGAGGCGCTGACACTGGCAAAGTCACGAGTTCAATCCTACTTCCTCCTTTTGCACATCCTCACTGTCTTAGTTACTGTTCTCTCCTTGCTGGGACAAATACCCGACACACAAAATGAAGGAAGGAAAGGTTTATTTAGCTCACAGTTACTGGAGTTTCAGTCCATACTTGGCTGGCCCAAGGCTGAGAGGAACAGGGCAGAGAGCATCCAGTTCATGACAGCGGAACAGCAACAATATGACGGCAGAGGTAGCCAACCAAACAGGGCTGCAGAGAGCAACAGCTCTAGTCTGTCTCTCTGTCTCTCTTTAAATTACGTCAGGCTCTCCGTCTTAGCCTATTAAATTTTTTTTTAAGAATTTTTTATTTTACTTATTATTTTTTTTTTCTTGTTTCAGAACCTTTGTTTGTTTATTCACTCATTTCCATGGCCGGCTCAGCCCATCCTGAGGGCAGGGCTGGCGCAGCATGTGGTGCCGGGAATCGAACCGTGGTCCCTGAAGCCGCCCAAGCTTTCCCAAGCAGGCGCTAGCCTATTGCCTCAGGCCACACCCGTAGTCTCAGCAGTACTCAGACCATAATCCCAACAGTAGTAAAATACGCAATCCCATCATTCAAGTTTCAAAATCTAAAAGTCCCTGCCCATGATTGCATGAGGCTTTGACGGGGGTGGGGGGGAGGGATGGACAACCAGACACAAACCATAACACTCACCAACTCCAAGAGCGATTCTTAAAATAGAATGAATATTTCTATCTTGACCTATAAGGCACTATAACATTATCTGATGCAAGCACGAATCAATTTCGTTTTCTACTTTTTCCTCAATTCTCCCATGTTCTGGACATTCTCATCTTTTGTTCTCTAGATGAAAGCTTACTGTCTACATAAGGCTTCTGCTGTAGCCCTTTTTCTACCCATACCCCAATTACATTGTTCTCCACACACCATGAATGACACAGGCCTTCCTGTAGAAGAACCCCAGGACCGTGTCCCCTCCAGTGATCCCCTCAGCCGTCAGCATACTCTATCATATCACCCTGATTATATTTGCATACTGTCCTCACCAAACTTTTTTTTTTTTCTAAATAGAAAATGTAATTTTTAAGGTAAATTTTAGGTGCGCAGCAAAATCAAATGAAAGGTATCTTATCTACTTCTCTCATTGCTGAGACAAAAAAACCTGATACCCAAAGTTAAAATTATTTAGCTAACAGGTTTTAGAGATTTCAGTCCACAATCAGCTGGTTCCAAGGCAGAATATCCTGGCAGAGGGACAATAGTTCATGGAAATGGAAGATTAAAAAGTAACCAGAGCAAAAAGCAGGGAAGAGCAAGCCTCATTTTTCCTCTCACGCTGTATGCAGGCTACCTCCCCTAGGGCAGCTATAGCGCTAACATTATCCCTTCGTCTCCCTCTGTCCCTGGCTGAGGATGTTCACGTTACAAAAGAAGAACCCTGGCCACCTGCTTCATCGAGATGGAAATCTGTATCTGTTTCCTGAGTGATCCAGATTTTTTTTTTTTTCGGTATTGGGCTTTGAACTCATGACCTCGCACTTGACAGATAGGCCCTTGTGCCACACAGCTATCTCCCCAGCCCCCACATCCGGGTTTACCAAGCTACCTTCCAAGTCCTGCTCCTCAAACCAGCTAAGTCTACTGGTGGACATTCAGACACAAATCATAACAAAAGGCATACAGGGCTCCCTTCTGGGGGCTGATTGCTTGTGTCTTCTTCCCAATTTACATGCTAAGACCTCATAATTAATGCTATCGTATTTGGAGATAAAACCTTTAGACATAATTAAGTCATGAGGGTGGATCTTTCTGGATGAAATTAGTATGCTTAGAAGGAGTTTCTTTTCTTCTCTGCCTCTTCCTTTTCTCCCCTCCCCTTCTTTTCTTTCTCCTCTACCTTCTCTCCCTCACTCCTTCCTCCCTCCCTTCTCTACCGCATCCCCCAACCCTATATGGACACAATAGGAAAGCATTCATCTGGAACTGAATTAGCCGGGTAGCACTTTGATGTTGTATGTCTGACCTCCAAAATTTCTGAACTGTGAAGAATAAATTTGTTATTTATGCCACGTAATCTATGGGTTTTGCCATGAATAAGGCTTATTTATTTTTGGCAGTGAATAATATTCTGTTGTCTGGATATACCACAGTTTACAAGTACCTGTGTAAAAAACAAGTGTCTGTATTCAGCTATCTAGTTATTGAAAGTTATATTGATTGCTTCTAGGTATGAACAAAATGACTAAACATCTTGGTGCAGAGTTTTGTATGGACATAGTTTTCAGTTCATTAGGTGAAAACCAAGGAGTGTAATTGCTGAAGCTTATGTTAGGAGTATGTTTAGCCCTATAAGAAGTTCCTAAGCTGTGTTCTACAGGGGCTCTACCATTTTACATTTCCAATACCAAAGGATGAGAGTTCTTATTTTTCTGAATCCATAACAGTATTGGATGTCACTCACCAGATCTGGCCCCAGGTGACTCCTTTCTCTTTTGAAAGTCAAGATGATCATAAGATGTAAGTATTTTGAACTGATTCAGGACATCAGAGCATCCCTGACAGCACAACTAAAGTCACCCATGGAAAAAGACTTCAGAACTACTCAAAAAGCAACAAGAATGATGGCTTAAGTGTGTTTTAAGCAAGGAAGACATTTTTTTGGGGGGAGGGGACAATGACAATGTGTCTTTTATTCTAATATATTTAAAAATTTGAAAACTCACCATATTTGATTCTTTTCTTTCTTTCTTTCTTTCTTTCTTTCTTTCTTTCTTTCTTTTCTTTCTTTCTTTCTTTTTCTTTTCTTTCTTTCTTTTTCCAGACAAAGTCTCATGAAGGTCAGGTTGGCATTGAATTCAGTGTAGCCCATGCTACTCTTGAAGTCAAAGCAATTCTCTTCTTCATCTCCCTGGATGCTGGCATTATAGGTGTGCACCACCCTGCCAGGTCCACGCTTTGTGTTTCTTTTTCTACCAAATAGAAGGTAAGCGCCAAGATAATAAAGACTCTGTGCCTATTAGGTAAAGTTATCATGTTACATTTGCATTTCCTTGATAGCTAATGAAATTGAGCATCTTTTAAAAATGAAGTGATTCTTCAGGGTTTTTGTTCATTTCTCTATTTTATTGTCTGCCTTTTTATTATTATCTGTAGGAGTTTGTTTTGTATTCCTCATCCAAGCTTTTTGTCAATTACATAGTGTAGAAGGGTATCTTCTGTAGCTCTTTGGCTTTCGTTTTTACTAATTGGTATTTTTTTAAAGGATAATTATATTTTAATGAGTTGAAATGTTTTGAAAAATGGCAATTTATGAATAATAACATGTGCAATAACTACCTTAAGATAAATTGTTGAGTAAAATACTAACTGGCAGAAGTACAATTTACATAATTTACTAAAATGTAAGCATTAGTTTGTATAAAATGATGTCATTTGTGGCATATCCATTTTTGGAAAATTGTATAGTAACATATACTGCAGGTATTCACGCCCAATATGAGCCAGAAACTTCCACTGGTAGTAAATAATAGCACACACACACTTACTGAGAAGTACAGGAGAAATTCAGAGAACATCATTCATTAAATCAGAAGAGAGACATAAGGGAAGGTACAGGGCTGACCAGATAGCTCAGTGGACTAATGCACCTGCTTAGGTAGAGTGCAGCAGTCAGGGTTTGCTCCATGGTGTGTCACGCTGGCCCTGCCCCCGAGGCACACTGAGATGGCTATTGAGGCAGCGTGGTGGCCCATGCCTGTAATCCCAGTGCTTGGGAGGCTGAAAACAGGAGAAAAACTATGAGTTTGATCTCCATAGCAAGACCTTGTAGACCCTGTAGACTCTGTACTAAATACATAAAAAAAGAATGTAGAAAGAGTGAATGTACAACGACATCTAAATAAAGTGTAGAAGTGTCACATTGTCCAAGAATGATAGTTCAATGCACAATAGCAGGGGTGAACTGCACAAATATAATGTTAAACAAAAGAAACTAGATGCTCAAGAAAATTAAAAAGAAAACAAATAAAAAACCAACACAGTTGAAATTGCCACTATACATAATTCAAAAGCTGTTAAAACTAATATATACTGTCAGAACTCAGGATGGAGGTTGCCTTTATGGAAGGTGGGTTAATGACTGAAAGGAAGTGTGAAGTCTGGTCATACTCTGTTTGATGTACGTAAAGGTGACTGAAGTGCATTCACTTTCTAAAAGCCACTCGTTACACTGCATTTTCACTGTTGTATATGTGCATTACATGTTGGGAAACATTCTATTTAAAGTATATTTAGATCAATCTTCTACTTACGTCTTTCTTAGATGATTCAAAATTCACTTGTTATTTCCTGGAACACTGGATCACTACTATAAGCATTTGTTACTAAGGTTGTTCATAAATTGTGTGTGTGTGTGTGTGTGTGTGTGTGTGTGTGTGTGTGTGATGAGGATGATGTGACTTTGTGTATCTAAAACTTTTCAATTCCTAAAGTATTTTTAAAATTATTTTATCTAGTATAGGAAATATCGCTCATATAATTTAACATTCTAAAGGTACAAGAGGGTGTTCTGTGAAGAATAAATCTCCTTCCTAATCCTGAACTCTGGACACACAATTTGCTGTCAAGAGGTAATGACTACTATTATCTTATTGCATATCATTACAGTTTTAAGATACCATGTAAGACATACACACATATAGAGAGCTGCCTTATTTTTTCAGAGGGTGGTATATTATTCTATTGTAGGAGGCAAACACTAATTTATTTAACCAAGTCCCTAATAAATATCTAGATCATTTCCATTCCTTTGATATGTGAACAATATTGAAATTATTACCTAATATATGCCATGCTGTTTTTATGTATATTTGTAGGATATTGGAGGTTAATTCCGGAATCAGAATTGATGGATCAGTACGTTAGCATTTTTAAAGTATTATCAATCCTCCTCATATATTGAATTTATTTATACTCTTGCCAGCAATGTACCTGTATTTCTATTAGAAATGTATTAAAATAGTTAAGCTTTCAATTCCTGTCAATCAAATCAATAAAAGGTTCAAATGAAGTTGTACACATCTTCTCACATGCATTTCATATGAACAGTTTCTATCATTTGTCACTTTAGGAATTTTATTGCTATTTTTCTACTGAATTGTAAGACTTCCTCATGTTGGAAGGGATTTTCATTGAGTTGAATGCAGATATTATGTCACCTTATCACTTGTCTCTTGATTTTGTTTGCTCACTTTTCTCTTTGCTGAAATTTTTTATTTTTATATGGTTGGATCTATAAAATTTTTATTTTATTGAATTTGGGCTTTGGGTCATATTGTGAAAGATTTTCTTCTGCAGCAGTGGATAAATTTAAGTCAGTAACGGTGAACCTTTCAGAGACTGATGCTCAAACTGCAGCCAAAACCCACTCATTTATTGCAAAATGTCAACACTACAATAAATCTAAATACTGAGATTTCAGTGTAGCTAAAACAGCTGTTATTGATCTGTGTGCCTGCTGGAACCTACTCCAAACAGTGCCAGGCCCTGAATATATGTGAGACCATCCGCATGTGTGTGAGATCAATTGCACAACTGCCAGAACATACTTCCAACCAGCACCCAGGCCCCATGTGTGGGCCCACCCACCCTCCAGCTAGAACCTCTTTCATCAGACAGGCCTGGTATAGAACCCTGCAGCAGAACTCCCTGCATCGAGGCTAGGGATTAGTTGAACAATGAGCTAATCCAGGCGCAGAACATCTTGCCAGAGTGGGTTCACTTCCATAGGTTTCACCAGAAAGAAGCAGAGCACAGCAACCAAACCCAAACCATGCCTATTTGGATGAGTTCAGACTTGCTATATCCAGACCTGTTAAGCTGAGACACTTTGCTAGACCCAGACCTATGGGGGCATTCTATCTCTTTCTTATTGGTTGAGAGAAGGGACAACAGGTAGCCAAAGTGAGCTAGTCTGACTGGAAGACTTCAGGTACAACAAGAGGGAAGATCAGACAAAACTATGGGAAATTAATCTAAATAAAATTCACAATTTAATATCTGCTTAGCTATAAAGTAATAATGTTTGTTCTTATGATCTAAAATACAAACCCATTAATTACAAAGATTTGTCAACTGCTAAATCTCACTACTCATTATTAGTGTTGCTAATTGTAGTTCTTTAAATACAAAGCTGTAACTGCCTTAACCATATAATTTCTCTTGGGTAAGAATATTGGTAGGTGCTAAGGTAATAACTGCACCAAAGCTCTACACCAAAGCTGAGAAGATATTGCTGTACAAAATGACAAAGAGAAGGAGAAAAATGCATTCTCAGTCTCTGAGCCCACCCAGATGAAACGCAGGATACAATAGCATACAAGAAATTGGAAACCGCACACCTGAAATCTCTGAAGCAATAGTGTCCGAAGTAAAGAAGCAATTTCAGAAAGGTATAGAAGAAATCAGATCTGAAATAATTTCTGAAGTAAAAAAGAAATGATAACTATAATGAAAGAAGTACTAAGTGTTTCTAAAGAAGACACTAATAAAAAATAGAGGCAAATAAAAAAATGGTGGAATCCTTGAATGAACAATATAAGAAAGAATTAGAATGCAAGAAGCTCATTCAAAATGCCAATTCTGCTAATAACCCACTACTACTATGGAATATTAAACTATTCATACAACTACTTTCTCTTAGTTCAATGAGAAGAAATATTTGTACCAATAGTGTTTAGAAAAGTTATTATGTCTGCATATTGTATTCTGCACAACTGCTATGAAGACAACAATATGCATCATATTAATTATTGTTATTTTTTCTTATTAAAATTAATGTAATTTAAAAACAGTGCTATACAGGAAATTAAAACTTCAATCACAAGCTGGCAAAACCATTTCAATGAAAGTGAAAATAGACTTTCAGACTTTGAAGACATCATTGCAGATAGTGAAAAGGTAAGAAAAGATTTCTTAAGTAGGATGCACGAAAAAATAACTCAACATTTGCATGATGATGCAAAAATGAACAACTTAAGACTAATAGGCATCAATGAGAAAGACAGAGTCAATAGAAATGATATAAAATGAATGTGAACAGAAATAATAGAAAACTTCCCAAACATGGGGGAAAACATGACATTCATGTAACTGAGGCATGTAGAACTCCAAATAACATCAATCCAATTAATACCACAACCCGACATATAAAAATCAAAAAACTAGAAATTCAGCACAAGAACAATGTACTAAAGCTGCTAGAGAAAAGAAATAGATCACATTTAAAGGAAAACACATCAGAAAAATGGCAGATTTCTCTTCACAAACAATCAAGGAAAGAAAAACATGGAGCAAAGTACTTGAAGTTCTCCAAGAAAAAAATTCCAACCCACACTGATATACCCTACAAAACTAAAGGTTAATGGAGAAGTGAAATACTTCCCTGACAAAGAAAAAATAAAGAATTTTGTGATGACAAAGCCAACCCAACACAGACTACTAAAAGATATTCTAGAGAAAAACCAAAATGACCAGAACTCCACAAATGAGAATGGAAAGAACCCACCAAATAGGAAAAACAATTCAACACAGGAGAAAAAGAGGTATAAAATAGCAGGTAAATAGCATGTCAGTTATAATGCAAGACATCCCTATTATAGCCATTTCTGTAAATCAACTAAATTCACCAATTAAAAGAAATAGACTGGTACAGATTAGGAAGGCAAATCCACCAATATGCTGCGTACAAGAAACACACTTAACTCATAAAGAAATTCATAGGCTGAAAGTCAAGGGATGGAAAACTACGCTACACATCCCAGGACTCAGAAAAAATCAGAGATAGCAATCATGTTTGCAGATAGTCTGAATTTCAAACCCAGAATGATCAAAGAAAATAAAGAAAGTCACTACATACTGTTTAGGGGAAAAGTACAACAGGAAAAAGTAACAGTCATAAATATGTACACTCAAACATGGGAGCACCCAACTATATAAGATGAATTTTTTTTGTACTTTTAGAGAAGGGTCTACAGAGTGTTTTAGGGTCTCACTACTAGAATGGACTCAAAGTGATCAACCTGTCTACAGCCTCCAAAAAGTTGGGATTACAGGCACTCACCACCATGCCCAGTCTCAATTGCCATCTCAGCACTCCCCAGAGGCAGGGCCAGTCTCGCAGGACTGGGGATGGAACCCATGGCTGCTGCACCTGCTTTAATCTGCTGAGCTATTTGGCTGGCCCTTATAAGACAAATCTTAGTGCACATGAAAAATCTAATATCTACTATCATAGTCTTAGCAGGAGAAGTTAACATCCACTTATCCCAAAAAGATATGGAAAGCAGACCCCCCCCCAAAATGAGAAAAGGAGTAGCAGAACAGAACCAGAACTTGAAACAAATGGACTTAGTGGAGATATACAGAGTGTTCCACGCAAGCACATCTGAATACACATTTTCAATAACTGAGCATGCAACATTTTCTAAAATAGACAGCGTATTAGTCCATAGATCATGCTTAAATATATGCAAGAAAACAGAAATTATCCCATACATATTATCTTGTGACAGTACAATTAAACTGGAAATAAAAGACAGAAGAAACCACAGAAATCCCATAAATACATGGAAATTAAACAACACCCTCCTCAGCAACCAGTGGGTTACAAATGAAATTAAATAATATCTACAATTTAATGAAAATTCAAGAATAACATCAGAATTTATAGGATGCAATGAAAGCAGTTGTTAGAATGAAATCTATAGCTGTGAACTCACTCATTAGGAAAGCAGAACAGGAGCAAATAAATACCCTAATGCTGCTCCTCAAACATCTAGAAAAAGGAGAGCAACTCAAATGGAAAACCCGAAGATGGGAGAAAATTATAAAGATTAAAGCAGAAATTAACCGAATTGAGATAAATAAAACAATACAAAGAATTTACGGATAAAAAGCTAATTCTTTGAAAGATTAAATAAAATTGATAAGCTCCTAGCTAACCTCGTCCAAAAGAGGAAAGAAAAAACTCAAATTCAAGCAATAAGGAATAAAAAGGGTGAAATTACCACAGATCCTGTGAAAATTCAGAAGATCACCAATAGCAATTTTGAGAATCTTTAATCTCAGAGAATCAAAGACACAGAATAAATGGACAGATTGCTAGAAAGATATCATCTACCAAAACTGAGTCAAGATGATATAAGAATTCTCAATAACCCAATAAGAGCCAATGAAATACAAAATGTAATTAAAAGCATACTGACAAAAGAAAGTCCAGATCACTGAATTCTACAAGAAATTTACAGAAGATATAATCTCAATACTTCTCAAACTCTTCAATAAAATTGAAAAAGAAACAATCTTCCCAAAGTCATTCCTGGAGGCAAGTATTACACTGATATCAAAACCAGACAAAGATACAACTAAAAAGGAAAATTATAGGCTAATATCCCTCATGAACATATATACAAAGATTGTCAATAAATTCCTCACAAAGAGAATACAGAAAATCATTAAGAAGATTATACATCTTGACCAGGTAGGATCCATCCAGAGATTTAAGGCTGGTTCAAAATTTGCAAATCTATAAATATAGTGCACTATATCAATAGAGACATAAAAAAACTACATGATCATTTCAATTGATGAAGAAAAGACTTTTGCCAACGTCCAACACTCATTCATGTTTAATGTACTATAGAAAATTGGAATAGAGGGCCTCTACCTCAATCTGATAAAAGCCATCTATGACAATCCAACAGCTAACATAATTCTAAATTGGAAAAATGAAATCTTTTACTTTCACATCTGGTACAAGACAAGGATGTCCTCTATCACCACTCCTATTCAATATAGTTCTGGAATCATTAGCTCCAGCCATTAGACAAGAGAGAGAAATAAAAAGAAACGAGTAGGTGAAGAAGTTAAACTATGATTATTTCCATATGACATGATAGTCTACTTGGAAGACCCCCCCAAAAAAACTCCACCAAGAAGCTACTAGAATTAATATGCAAATTCAGTAGTATAGCAGGATACAAAGTCAACACTCAAAAGTCAATAGCATTCCTCTACACATATAACAAACACACTAAGATAGAAATTAAAGAAACAATACTTTTCACAATAGCATTATGGCAAATGGAATACCTAGGAATTAATCTAACTAAAGAAGTAAAAGATCTAAGCTGGATGTGGTGGCTCACGCCTGTAATCCCAGCACTCGGGAGGCTGAGGCAGGAGGATTGGTGCGAGTTCGAGACCAGCCTGGGCTACAAAAGTGAGCTCAAGACCAGCCTCAACTGCATAGTGAGACCCTGTCCCAAACAGACAAAAAAAAAAAAAAAAAAAAAAAAAAAAAAAAAAGTAAAAGATCTATTCAATAAAAACTATAGTTCTCTGAAAAAAGAAATCATAGAGGATTACAGAAAATGGAAAGATATGCCCTGCTCCTGGATAAGAAGAACCAAAATTGTGAAGATGGCCATATTTCCAAAATTGTTATGCAGATTTGATGCAATGCCAATCAAAATATCACCAACATATATCACAGACATAGATAAGTCATTCCTAAAATTTAGTTGGAACCAGAATAAACCTAGAATAGCAAAGGCAATCTTGGGCAACAAAGACAAGGCAGGAGGCATTACAATTCCTGACTTAAAAACTATACTACAAAGCCACTGTGATAAAACCAGTATGATACTAGCCAAAAACGTAGAGCTGAGGATCAGTGGAATAAATTAGAAGATGCAGAAGCAACTACAAACACACTCAGCCACCTTATCTTCGATAAAGGGGCCAAACATTTACTAGAAGAAATATATGCTCTTTAACAAATGGTGCTGGAAAAACTGGATGTCTACATGCCAGATACAAGAATAGCCAATATTTTGACTCTAGCCCTTGAAGGTCAGTGAGGACTCAGGTCATAAGAGATACTGTACTATAACATCCTATAACTCAGCAATGTCCCAAATTTTCTGATCAAGGAGATTATGGGACCGCAGAAAAAAGTTATCAATGATGTACAGTGTGCCTAAGGAGAATCACGAAGAAAGAAAACATTCTCTCAGGCTTTCACAGAAAGAAAACTGGTCAAGCAATGGCCATGATTCATCCATATGGCTGACACTGACAAAAAATCTGCAAACCACAGTACATGGTTTCAGGGTAAATCCTGAGGGGACCTGATTGATCTTGTGAGATACAAAAGTTACATTTTTTGAAATATAGGTTTTACTTTATCTTGGTCTTAACTATCCAGCAGAAACATCTAACCACAAGGTATAAAAAGGAAAAGCATATTAATATGCTGAGTCTTAAAAGGCTCACGACAATAGCTTCTGATAATGCCAGGTGAGCTGATAATCAACTACTCTCATCGACTACTGGACTATCTATACAGCTACTTTCTCTTTATGCAATGAAAAGAAAGACCTGTATTAATGATGTCTAGACAACAAATCATGTCTGCATCTTGTACTCTGAGCAACTACAACAAAGACAACAATATGCAATGTATTAATTATTGCAAAAAATTTTTGAAAAGCAAGATTAATTTTGAGACGATTTTTTCAGTGCCTAGCAATGCTTGCAAGATCTTTCTCTTTTTAATAGTACAAGGTGAAATTTATTGCTTTTAACTGATTATTTTAAATATACACAAAACAAGAATAGTTCAATGAAGCCCTATTTATGTATCGTCTATCTTTAATAGTTATCAACTTAGGAACAATGTCATTTCAGGTAAACTTTACCTGTTGAATCTCTTAGGCTCTATCTTCAAAGTATTTTGAAGCAAATCATAGTTTTATTCTACCTGTTAAAACATCTATGTCAAGATTTTTTTCCTATAAGGATAACCACACTTTTACCATACGTAAAATCAATAGTATTAATAACTAATAAACAATAAATTAATAACATCATATATTAATATATTGGAATGAACACCTAAACAACACTTAATAATTATAATTGGAAAGTTGGCTGTGGTGGTGCATGCCTACAATCCTAGCAGTTGTGAGGCTGGGGCAGGAGGATCACTGTGAGTTCAAAGTCAGCCTGGGCTACAAAGTGAGTGCATGACCAGCCTGAACTGCATAGAGAAATTCTGTTCCTGGCACAAAAAAGTTGCAGTTAGATCTTTAAATTTCTTTTAATCCGTGTTTCTCTTTCTGCCTCTTTTTTCCTCTTGCAATTTTTTGAAATAATCACATCTGTAGAGTTTTTCTGTTTATATACATTAATTACATTTCTTTATCACTGGAAATTGCACCCCTTTGAACTGTTTTATCCTGTAAATTGGTTGTTAAATTTAGGAATTGATAAGATTTTTTTTTCCAATTCTTTTATTGTTTAAATTTAACAATGGTTATATTACATATTTTCATCATCGGGTCAGTTTAGATTAATACATATAGGTATATAAGATTGATCAAACACCTAAACATTAACCTTTCTTTTTTTTTTTTTTTTTTTTTTTTTTTTTTTTTTTTTTTTTTTTTTTTTTTTTTTTTT
>PVJA010051267.1:0-12911 GCA_004027025.1 Myocastor coypus | reverse complement strand
TGGCCAAATGACTTCCTGTTGCCCCATGTCTCAGTAGCAAGGAGGAAGGTGGAACCTTGAGCTCCATGGCTCCCTCCGTCCATAACAGCAAAGCCCATCAGTGACAGCTGCTTCGTTAGACACTGCTTTGGTTTACTGACAGGACACTGGAGTGTCCCTCTCCCTATCTCCCCCAGGTGCTATTCTCCTCAGCCTCTCACCTGTCTCCTGCATATGTACTTTGGCTCAGCTCTAGTCTGAAGGACAACTGCCAGACATGGTGGCACACACTTGTGATCCTGGCACTCCGGAGGCTGAAGCAGGAGGATTGCGGTGAATTCAAGGCCAGGCTAGACACCATAGTGAGACCTCATTGAAAAGAAAGAGAGAGCTGGGCATGGTGGCACACGCCTGTAATCCCAGCACTCGGGAGGCTGAGGCAGGAGGATCAGTGCGAGTTCGAGACCAGCCTGGGCTACAAAAGTGAGCTCAAGGCCAGCCTGAACTGCATAACAAGACCCTGTCACAAAAAAGACAAAAAAAAAAAAAAAGAAAGAAAGAGAGAAGGAAATGTGGGATAAAAGAAGGACGGAAGGAAGGAAGAAAGAAAGATTGACTCAGTAACCATCTCCCTACTCATACCTAGGTAAACTCAAGGCTATGGGAGAGGAGCTTAAAGTTCAACCCAATCCGTGGCCCCTAGCTCCAACCATACCCCCATTCTGGCTAAAATATGGAGCTGCCTAGGTCTTATGACCTCGTTTTTTTTTTTTTTTTTTTTTTGTATTTAGTACAGGGTATACAGAGTCTCGATACATAGATCGGGCTCATAGTGATTCTCCTGTTTTTCAGCCTCTCAAGCCCTGAGATTCCAGGTGCGTGCTACCACAGCCAGCTTCAATCCGTGTCTCAGCATGTCCCAGGGACAGGTCCAGCATGGCACTGGCCTGCCTTTTGGCAAGGTCTGGTCCCCACTGAGTTTCATACAGAGCCGGGGGCACAACTCTGTCAACATTTGTGGAGGCCCACACACGCCTTGCAAGACCTTTAGTTCTGTAGTAGGGAGCGGAGTCTGATGTCTCTCCCGTCACTTCTGTCTCACTTTCTCCCAGCTGTTGCCCTTATCATCCAGGTCCCCAAAACCTTTCACTCTATTCCCTACCTCTGCTCCCAAGCCCTGCCATTACTCCAGGTTACACCCCTCTAATTTTCTACACATCAAATCTCTGTGAATCTGCTTCAGTTCAACTATATATCATACACACACACACACACACACACACACACACACACACACACACACAAACACACTGGTGATGGAACTCAGAACTTTGTACTTACTGTACTTACCAGGTAGGCGCTTATGCTGCTGAGCTATATCCCTGGCCATTCTTTTAAATTTTTATTTATTTGTTTGTTTGTTTGGTTGTTTGTTTGTTTAGCAGACCCAGGGATTGAACTCAGGTCCTTGAGATTGCCAGGTAAGTGCTTATCAACTCTACAAATCGATGAACCACTTAACTTCTCTTGGCCTCAGCTTCCTCATCTGTGACTGTGGGATAAAATCTGTAGCCTGCTCATAGGTTATGATTGCTCACAGCAATCATGCCTGGAAAGCACTTAGGCTCAGGCCTGGGGAAGATGCTCAATACCTGCCTCTATCCTGGTACTAATGAAACAGGTAAATAAGAAGGCAGCAGAGACTGTGATAGGCACTGTACTAAGCACCACAGGTAAGCAGTAGTTTACTTAAACTCCCCAGCAATTTTAGGTGGGATCACTGCTTTGCTTCTCATTTCATGGGCGACTGTGTGAGGCACAGTGCCATTTTGCAGCTTGCCAAACTCACCTTGCTAGTAAGATGCAGTGCAAGTACTGTCCCACACTGATGGACTTCACATATGGCCTGTCAATCACAACAGAAACAGTCTCTGACCCTCGGTTCCTACAGGACAAAGTGAACATATCATAAGTTGCTGCTCAAGACCCGCCACCCTCATCCTTATGCTATAATGCATCTGAAACACTGAGTACTTCCAGGGTTCCAAGGGTGCTTGCTTGCTTCCGAGCCATTGCATAAGCAGTTTCCTCTGCTTGGAATGATCTCCCTACTAAAAAGGCCCCGGTGCACCCACACGTGCCAAGCTGCCTGTCTTGGTGTTTGCTTTGTATCCATCTCCAAAGTCAATGGAAAGGCATGGTTTGTAGGTGTATGTGTCGGGAATTGGGGGGGGGTAGGTTTAGGGCGCCCTAACAAGTGTGGCCATCCTTGTGAAGCTAGGGGAGATCTTTCAGGTTCCTTGGGCCTGCAGTTCTTATCTGTGTGGCCCCCCCCTATAATTGCCCTTTAGACTTTCCACTCTGCTCCTTCCACTGCACTGACACTGAGGTCCTGAAAGTTCTTGTCTGCTAAACACTACATTTTAAAATATAAAGTACAATTAACAGAAAAGGCTGCTTTCCTGGGAAATCTGAAGCCATACTCGAGAGCGGTAATGCTCTTGCCTTTTCCCCTCTCCTCATCCTGTGCCTTCTGAACTTGAGGCTGAATGGCTCCCTGTGACTTCTGGGCAGATTGTATGCCTGCACCAACACCCACCCCCACCCCGCAAATGAGAATAGAAAGATCAGTATTTTTCTCTATGCTGTTGATATGGTTTCATTGTAATGCTTGAGGATTGGCTGCAACAGACAATTGATCCTACTGGCCAATTTTTGTCAGAAAGCAGAACTTGAGATCAACTATACAAATCATCAGCATTGGCAGACAGCCCCCACCATTCAGTTAGTTTCTCTCCAACAATTTAATGCAGCAGGTCAAATCATTCAGTTACCTGCGGGTGCAATTTTCAACTAATTCATCTTGGAGGGTTCACCAGCAAGCTCTATTGCCTAAATTAGATGTTCTAGGGGTGTTTTATTGAGAGTTTTTAAATGGCTACAGTGGCAATTGGTAACGCCTGCTTTGAAAGTGTTCCAGACAGAAATGGCTGCAGGCTTGGCTTGATAGAGGGGAGCTTTGCACATGATGGGCACTCAGAACTGTTTTAAGGAGAAGCGTCCCTTCGTTGCAGGTGCTCCTCCAGTCTCCTCTGTGAGGATCACTTCTATGCTTTCTTGATCCATCTAAGCCCTCCTTCTTCCTGGCTGGCTGGCTGAATATAGGGCTCTATCCTGCATCAACAGCTTTGAATTGCAACAGCCTTGGCTCTTGCTCCAAAAAACTAAGCTTTAAAATGCCCAGCAGCCCAGCCCTACTGATAGTGCTGTTGGGAGAGAGTTTTGGGGATGGACTATCTTCAGGGCAGACTGCCTGGCCTGCCTCCTCCAGTCTCCTATAATCCTGAACTTACAGAAGTTTGTTAGAGGGCTGGGAACCACAAATCTGTGCCATGGCCTTTGAGGGAAGGAGTGCCTAGTGGTCATAAATTTGGGCTCTGGTAACAAAGATACTTAGGTTTGCCTCTATTGATGTTCTGTCTTTGTGTCCTTGAGCAAGGATTTTTACCTGGCCTCGGTTTGCACATCTGTAAAATGTCGATAATAACGGCACTTACATCCTGGGTCTACTTGGGGGATTCAATGCCTAGCACACTATAAATGATAGCTATTATTATGCATTGTTTTGCTTGGAAAGTAGCCATAGATCCTTGTAGTAGATGGGTTGGAGGGAACATCATGAGAATGTCAACCTAGAACTTATTACAGGGATGTTATTGGGAACACTGTGCAGTCGCTTCACCTAGGGTCCTTCTTGTGAAACACTAAGAAAAAGTCCTAATTCCTTTGCTGAGTGATAGAGGCTATGCTTCTCTGGAATCCTTGGCTTATTTTTAAGGTACAGACGTCTGGAAGCTTATAATTGATAGTGTTTTCCTCTTTTATGTGGCTACCAGGGAAGCTGCAAGCCAAATGCAGGCTCTATTAACTATGGAACTTAGTAGAGAGAGATTTGTGTGGTGAGGGGTGTGTTTGTGTATGTTAATCTTATCCCCAGACTTAGTATTTTTGTAATCTTATTTTTCTTTATCTTGATTTCTGTCAAGTACATATTTTATTATTTCACATTTTATAGCATTTGTTCAGTTGTTCCAAAGCCTTTAATGATGAGTAACAAGTGATATGAATGACTGGTGTAAGAGCCACAATCACCTAGCAAATGTTTCCTGTCACCTGTGTTTGCCAAGGACTAGTTGATTTAATCTCATGACAACTCTATAAGGAAGGGCCTGGTATTATCATTCTTCTTTTTCAGGTTGGAGAGCTGAGGTTTGGTAGGGTTCAGTTACATATATTAATTAGGCCATGTAGCTTGGTAGATTTGAGAGTGCCCTCCCTTCAGATGCACGTTTTGGATGGCTAGAGAATGGCTAAGGACCTAGGTAGGTGTCCAGGGGGGGTATGTATACTGACAGATGAGGTAGATAGATATGGCAGACACAATATGTCTAGAGCACAGCGAGATGAAGACATGATTGATTTTTCCATATGATAGCCACAGTTGCCTCATAGAGATGATATAATTTGTAGCCCAGGGCCAACTTGGTGCCTTTCATGTGCAACTCTACTGGCAGGATATGTTCTTTCTGCTATAGAGGTTTTGCACATTGAAGTACCTGGAGGCCATTCATCAGTACCTCCATGAACCCCTAGTCCTTCATATGGGCATGAGTCTCACAGCTATTACATGTCTGAGCTATGGGGTCAGGGACAACTAAGATGGGTGGAGTCTCTATCTTCAAGGAGCTATGGTTTCCTGTGTGAAGCAGACAGAAAGACTGAAAATAGGGATATAGATACACTGGAATCCAGGTCTCTTTACAAGAAACAAGGCAGTCAAGGCTGGGGAGCAGGTGAGAGACAGGCAGGAAGTGCTTTATGTTATTATCTTCTTGGGAAGGGTTTCCAAGAACGGCAAGCAGAGACTGCTCTAAACAACACTATACTTAATACAACTACTTTGTAGGCTAGAGCTGAAGTACATGAATTGTGAAAGGAACACAGGCATTTGGAGCACAGTAAGAACCTATTAAGCTTGAAGCACTGTGTTAAGCACTGGAAATAGTGTACTAAGTGATATAGGCAGAGTTCGCTGCCCATGAAGAGCTGACAATCTCGGGGGGGGGGGATTCACCATAACAGGAAGTATAATTGGTAATTCATATATTAAAAGGCAATAAGAGCTACAGCAAGAGAACATCAAATACAATGAGGAGAATTGGAATGATGAAAGTGGGGACTGGCTTGACACGGTAGAGAAATGGTGACACTGAAGCAAAAGCTAGAAGACAGAAAGCAGAGGTGGTACACAGACTCATGTGTGAGTCCTAAAGTTTCACTGGGAGCCTCTACTTTCTCCTGTGCTCTCTGCTACACAGGGCTGCAGTGAGTCAATGGACACCACAGTGCTTGTGTGACAAGCAGGGCAGAACATTGGAGAACTTAGCATGGATCTTCTCTCCAGTGTCCCTTCTGGGGCTTCCGGGCCTCAGTGCAGCTCCAAGGCTCTTCGTACTGAGGAGCAGGCAGGGAAGGCAGTAGGAGAGGTGCTGGTAGTTGATGGTTCAGGGGAAGAGGAGAGTTTCCCAGTTTCGTTAAAGATGAAACTGGACGATTGGTTATCTTATGGCCTTATGACTGTCACCTTTGCTGTGCATACCACTGGCAGTGAAACAACAGTGTGGCCAAGCAGGAAAAGAGCCCTGGTAGAGGCTGCAGCTCAGTCCCTCTGGAGCAGATGGGGATGTTGAAGACCAGAGAAATGTGTCTAGCGCTGAGGTCCAGGTCTCCTGCCTGTCATGTGGATCATGTTTGAGTAAAAAAATTAGTTTTGACCTGGCTTGACTATTATCTATCTATCTATCTATCTATCTATCTATCTATCTATCTATCTATCTTGCAGTACTGGAGAGAGAATCTGGGGTCTTCACACTGAGCGACACCCCTAGCCCACCCTCGAGTATTTTTCTTTTTTACCTTCTTTAATTTAATTTTATTTTGGTCCATATTTCATTAATTATTATTTTTTAATATGTATTATGGTCATCTCAGCCTGCTCTGGGGGTGGGGCTGGCACAGCATGTGGTGCCTGGCATCCAACAGAGGTCCCTGCAGTTGCCTAAGCTTGCCTAAGCAGGCACTTTACACCACTGAGCTATCTTGCCGGCCCCTTGAATATTTTTATTTTGATACAACGTCTAGCAAAGTTGTCAAGTTACTCAGGCTGGGTTTTCACTTGTGATCCCCCTACCTCAGCTTCCTAGGATTATAGATGATTGCCAGTACACTTGTCTACCCAGATGGACTTGTTAACAGTTATGGCTCAGCTTGGCCTGCTTCCCTACCAAGGATGACATTCACTGTTCAAAGCTACAATAATTGGCAAAGTTTTATGTTCTTCTATAGGATTTCCACTTATCTCCTTGGACTGCTTAACAGGACCGTGAAGATATTACCCCTAATCATACTGGTGTAGAAGCAAGCGCAGAAAGGTTGTGAGATATTAGGCAGCTGGCAACTCTCGGTACTTTTCTTCATTAGTCTTTGCATTCAGCCGACAGGTTACACAGGTGTCCACTGGGTGGTATGTGTGTGGGCCCAACTGTGCATGTAAGCGCTGCTAAGTGTATCTGTATTGGGAAGGCTTCGGGCTACCTCTCAATTGCACTTTCATGCTGTACACACAGGATGCCTGGAGGGTAGATGAGCTACCTGCATAATCCCTCTGCCAGGCCCCTGATTGGTATGTAGATGCCTGTGTTTCAGAAGAGCTGTGACCTTGTGCTCAGGTGCCTTTGTCCTATTGCGACAGAAAGAAAAACACCTAGAGCAAAGACACACTCAGATACCATAGGAATATGGAGCCCTCAGCTTGCTGTGAGGTGGTGATTCTCCAACTGTGGTCTCTGGGCCAGCAGCAGTAACATCACCTAGGAATTTATCAAAAATGCACGTTCTTGGGCCTCACGTCAGTACCACTGAATCAGGGAGCTAGGATGGGGCCCAACAACTTGCACTTCAGCAAGCCTTTCAGAGGCTTCTGATATAGTCTCAAGTGTGAATGTGAGGCACATACAGGAGAGGAGAGCCTGCTACCATGCTGGGGTTCATGCTTCTATGTGTGCATGTGTGTGTGTGTGTGTGTGTTTGTGTGTGCGTGTGTGCATGTGTGCTGTTTATGTGCATGTTCAGTGTGCAGTACTGCAGTTTCCAAATGGCCTTGTCCTCTGACACCATCTCCAACCCTGCCGACAACAGAGATTCTACCCACTTCTCAATGGGTAAACTGACATCGAGGAAGATGAAGTCACACAGCAGATCATCCCTGACAGATGCCAAGTGTGTAAGTGTTCTCTTACACCTAGTGCCTGACCTAGACTCCCCTGAACCCAGACTCCATATGCTGGGTCAGGACTTCTCAACCTACAATAACCTGTCAGGAAGGACAGGGGATAGAGTAAGGACCAGCCTCAGCTATTAACCCACCCTCATCAGCAATACCTATTGGACCAGGTCCATTTACTCAGGTGACTGCACCTGGTTAGGGAGGAGAGGGCTGCCTAAGGAAAGAGGAGATGCCAGGAACTCAAAAGCCATTTCTGTGGAGATATCTCCTGGCAGATCTGGGGACAGCAGATGGTTCAGGTTTAGAGTACCCTCGCTACACTTTCTCAGATGTCTATGGGGGCTCCACTGGGGCTGACCAAGGACATATGGTCCAGCCACACTGGAGGGATCTTCTGGCTCACTCCTGCTTCTTGCTCAGGCAAGTCTTCTACCCATTTTAGGTCTGCTCTGGGGACCCTACTAGGGAAGTGAGGAGACTGTCCTGTCTAGCGTCCACCCCCAGACATAAGACATATATACACATGAAAAAGATGGTAAGGATAAGACCATCTTGACAAACACTTCATCTAGTGATCCTCTGAACTTCGCTGAACTTAGGAGGGCCTGCTGATGTTTTATCAGGAGCCATGAGCTATGAGCTATGTGGGAACTGAATTTTTATGTTCCTTTTTTTTCCAGTACTGTGGATTGAACTCAGGACCTTACATTTGCCAGGCAAAGGCTTATGCCCCTGAGCTGTATCCACAGCCCCTTTTATGCTCTTATTTCAGTGGCAAATACAATGCTTTTTAAAATATATAAAGACAGAAGTAATTCATAATTGAAGTCATTTTCACAGTTTGCATTCAGTTTGGGGGTGTTTCTCAAATGCGGAGATGCAGATTTGGGGTGGTTGTACTTATCCCTAGGTGTCTTTTCAGAGGCTGCTTCTACTTGGATTTCTGTGCTATAAGAGGAATGTCTGTGTCGTCTACTCCAAGTCTGGAAAGGACCCATTCAACCCCTTTGAGTAGTACCAGAAGCTACGGAGGCCCAGAAAAGGCCAGGTACTTGCTCGAGGGCTTCCAGTGAGTGCAGAGAAGAGTTGATACTGAGAGGCTGAGCTCTTCCAGCCTGCTCCTGGCTCACTCTGTCAGACTTTTCAGGATATTTTACTCTGCTTTCTGGTACTGTAAAAGAATAGCTGAGACCAAGTGAGTTAATCGAATAGAAGCTGGATACTGTGATACATGTCTATAATTATAGCACTTTGGAATGCTGAGCCAGAAGGATTGCAAGTTTGAGCCCAGCCTGGACAACTTAGTGAATTAGTAAGACGCTGTCTCAAAAGAAAAAAAAATGTGGGGGAAATAGCTCAGCATGAAGACCTTGGGCTCAGGCTCCAATACCACAACAAAATGAAAACAAAACAGACATGGCTTAAAGACTGAGAAACCTACAAGCATAGTGCCAGCTCCTGGCAAGGACCTTCCTGCTATAGCATCCCGTGGTGAAAGGTAGAGGTCAAGAAATGGGGAGAATGATAGAGGAAAAGAGGGACCAAACTTGTTTCTACAGTTAGCAGCTCTCACATAATAACCTGCCCCAATGCTAACACATGGGTCTCCTTGTGAGAGCAGGTGCACACAACCTAGACACTTCCCACTGGGTCCCACTTCCCAACAGATACACTGGGGACAGTTTGCAACATAGAGCTTTAAGGGATGCTCAGACCATTGCAAGAACCAGGTTCAGGACAGTCCAAGGTGGTAGTGTGGCAGCAGTGTGAGCCTCGGATATTATCTGTCTATCCTCTTCCAGTTTATTGGGAATACATGGATTCATTTGGTTGTAAAGTCAGCCACACAGCCAGAGGGTGAATCTGGGGGTAAGAACCAAAAGCTTCATGTCAAGGTCTCTGGTCTATGACAGAGACCCTGATGAGCAAGGCCCAATCTTTGACATGGCCAAGCTCCAGGACTGTCTGTGGTAGGGAGAAGATATAAAAATAATGATGATACCTCCTCATTCTCTAAATGGGATTTTATATCCCTAGTGACAGCCAATATTTGTTGAACATTTATTATATTCCAGTCATTTTATACATGAGATTATCAAGGGAGCATTGACCAAGTCATGGCCACATTTTATGGAAGGGGAAAGTGACACCCAGGAAAGTTAAGTAAAGTGGTGCTGAGAGACAAAGCTCAGGATATAGATTCCTGCTTCCTGAGCACAGTTCCTTCCTACTCGTTGGTTTCTGCTACTTCTCACAGTAACCCTGGGAAGGAGCCAAGATAGGTCACCCACATACAGTCTTTGCACAGGAGAGGAAGCGCTGGCTCAGAGCGGGGAAGTATCTGACCCACAACATGCAAAGCACCTGTTTACTTCCTTGGCTGTCCTCTCTAGCTTCATAATGGCTCATTGAATGCCCAGGTCTGGGGGATCTATGAGGATCTGGGAGCACGTCATGAAGCAATTAGTCAAAAATCAGCAGCGGTTGAGTGTGGTGCTGCATACCTTTAATCCCAGCACCCTGGCAGGCTGAGGCAGAAGGCTCACAGATTGAAGACCACCTGAAAAAATTTAGTGACCTAGCAAGACTAGGACTCAAATTGAAAACAAATGCTGATGTAGCTCAGTGTGAAGGTCCTGGCTTCAACCCCAAGTACCATCAAACAAGCAAGCAAGCAAATAAACAAACAAACAAAAATTCCAACTAAATATTTCCAGTGAGTGGTTTTCTATGTATTAGTATTTCTGTCACTAAGGGTGTTTTTCAGCCTTTGAACATGGTTGTCTGCTTTCTACATTTACAAATTTCTTTCAGGGTAGAATAATTTAAGAGACTATTTTATTTCCCCCACTCTATCTGTTCAGCAATAATTTTATGAACTTTGGATTTTTAATCCGTCTGTGGTTCTAAGAAAATTGCCCCCAAGAAGCAAATAAGATGAAGAACTGAAATGTTTACATAAATTTGTGCAACCCAGGATGAATGTACAACTTTCAAGCGCAATGCAATCTGCTTATCAGCCAATTTTCCTGTACTTTTTTTCAAGTGCTGAGGTTAAACTCAGGGCCTTCACACGTTAACACTCAGCACCACCCCTTTAGTTTAAATTTTGAGCCAGGGCCTTGCTAAGTCACTAAGTTGCCTACGCTGAGCTCAGGCTTATGATCCTTCAGCCTCCAAGAGTGCTAAGATTATCAGTGTCTAACACCCCAATCAGCTTGCTTTCAAAGTGATTAACTATTTTTTTTTTGCCAGTAATGACAACTTTATTTTTATTCCATGTTTTTAACGTATACCCTTTTCTGATAGAAACAGTTTTTGTTTAGTATCTCTCCAACTGAGCTATGGTAATCACTTGCTGCCATCAAAAGAGCCCCTTCTTAGCAGAGTTGAGGTTATGGGTGGTACTGGAGATAGGCTTCTGAAGAGGCAGAGAGGACTTTGAAATGCTGGAGAGGAAAATGCCAGTTGGTGTAACTTCCATGTACAAAGAACACTAAGCCAGGTGAGGGGAGAGGAAAGCCTCTGAGGTCACTAAAAAAACTACAGGGATGTTGTGATCATTACACTCTTCCTACTGCTGTCACGGTGTGCCTGTGGTCTGGTGGCTTAGAACTTCCAATTGTGCTTCTCCTTCTAGACTGGTGTTGGTCTCTCTGGTTGGTGACAGTAGTAAGAATTTCCATATTGACCCAATAAAATCCACTGGCTTTCTCAAATAAAACTAAACAGGCAGGATAAGGGTTTTGGTCAGTTAAAAAAATCTCCCCAAATAAAAAATAAACTGCTGTTGATATGCACCAGGTACGAAAAAATGCTTGAACTTGATGGAAAATTGCTAAAACATCTCATTTGATGTGAGCGTTGCATGAAAATCATCAGTATAGATCAGGAAAGCCCTTAACTAGGAGTACTTCCTCTCTAGCGCTTCATTCAGAACAAATTCTTTCATCCTTTCAGTTGAAGCCACGTGGAATAGCTGAAACCTAGGTTCCCATCTCTTCTCCCTGGAGGTGCCTGGCTCACTGCTGGTTCCATGGCATAATTTAATGAATCAAGAGCCACATTCTTTCTTTTTGCACATGTGTACACTGCAACACCCCTCTCTGATGAGAGTCTCTGGTTTCAGAATTCAGGAAAAAGACACCTGCAGATTAGCCAAGGTCAAATCAATCCTACATCCATTGCAGTTTCAAAGTTAAGTTTTTCTTTTATGGGTTTTTCTGGATTTTCCAAAGTTTCCACAATCATCTTATACAGTTGGTCTTTTGTAGCTATCCATCAGTACTGTTCCTGAGGATTTAAATGATCATTGATTGAAAATGTTTGAAAAAGAATTGCATCTGTATGTAACAATACAGGCTTTCCCACCTTGTCATTGTTCCCTAAACATCACAGTACAAAAGCTATTAACCGTATCTACATTCTATTAGTTATACATCACTTAATGATAATGAATACAGGAGGATGTGTGTAGATTCTGTATCCATGAGGGTGCCCTGGAAGCAATGCTTCACAGATAGTGACTGGTTGACTGTACTGTCTTTATGTTTAGAAAGCATAAATACTAGAATAAGCATTATGAACACATACTCAAAATACAGAAGCAAACCATGTATGTAGCACTGATGTACAATTCGGGGTTGGGACTGAGAATCCCTGACCTAAGCTATCTGATACTATGGGGGACTTGTGCTCTCAGCTAGTTTCTGGGCTCCCCTCCCCACCTTCCTGTGTTGGCTTCATTTCCCAAGAGAGCTAGGGAAGAAGGTGGGGTTCCAGCCTCTACTATAGAGGAATAATTAGTCTAATAGTACAAATAGTAAATTAAGACTAGATTGCAGATGAGACAGAAAGATTTAAGACAGCAAGAACATGGTGGCACATGCCTGTCATCTCAGCACTTGGGAGGTTGAATCAGGAGGATCAGTGTGAGTTCGAGACCAGCCTGGGCTACACAAGAGACCTCTAAGGCCAGCGTGAACTGCATAGCAAGACCCTGTCTCAAAAAAAAATACAGAAAGAATAATTATTCAGCACTTGTTTTCTGAGCATCAGGTATGCACCAGCTCCTGCGAGAGGCAAAGAAACATACCAGCTGGGTAGCAGGAGTGGGAGGCAAGGCATTTGTCCCCCATAGAGTGAGTTCAAATTCTAACCCCACCACTTAGTGACCCTGTAACTTTGTCACCCCAAATTTAGGATTAAAAAAGTTTAATCGATAGACATGGACCTTATGATTTTGAACCTCAGCTTCTGACTTTCTAGAGACTCAGCCACATCACTGATAACATGTACACATGGATTATTAGACCATCAGTGTAATATGCATTAAAAGTTTGTGCAGGTGTCAAACTTATGCATGCTTTACATACACAGTCTCACTACAGCTTTGTAACAACTCTATGAGCTGGGTACCACTAGCCCCACTCAAGATAGGGAGCCAGAGGCTCCATTAAGGGATTTTCCCAGAAATCCCCAGTAATGAAACAATAATGTCAGAATTTGAAGCTAGGCAATCTCCTCCCTGAACCTTTCCTCTTGATCACTCTTTTGCATTTTTCTCATTGCTGAGGCAAAATATGCA
>PVJA010051266.1:0-12913 GCA_004027025.1 Myocastor coypus | reverse complement strand
TTTTTTTTTTTTTTTTTTTTTTTTTTTTTTTTTTTTTTTTTTTTTTTTTTTGTCTTTTTGAGACAGGGTCTCGCTATGCAGTTGAGGCTGGTCCTGCGCTCACTTTTGTAGCCCAGGCTGGTCTCGAACTCGCACTGATCCTCCTGCCTCAGCCTCCCAAGTGCTGGGATTACAGGCGTGAGCCACCACGCCCGGCTATGGTTATTTAATCTTTGAAAGGGCAAAGTCTTTAATTCATTGGTTCTTTGTATGCTTTTCTTTTTTCTTTTTTGTATTTTAAGTAAATATCTACAAGGTGCTCAGGGTCTCACTACTAGAGCAGGCTCATAGTGATCCACCTGTTTATAGCCCTCCAAGAGCTGGGATTACAGGCTTGTACCACCACGCCCAGTCTCAATTGCTATCTCAGTGTGCCCCAGTGGGGGGCTGGCATGGCAGGCCCAGGGACTGAACCCTGGCCCCTGTACCTGCTTGCAGGCTCTTTAATGTGCTGAGCTATTTGGCCAGCCCTTTGTGTGGTTTTCTTAGTCTCCATTGCCATTAGTTTCTGCTCTTTTATTTCTTTTCTTTTCTTTTCCTTCCTTTTCTTTTCACTAGGAATCAAACTCAGGACCTACCCTGTACCAGATACATTAAAAAAAAAAAAAAAAAAACCTCAGGACCTTGTACTTGCCAGATGGACTCTGCCCCGGTCTTAATAACTTCCTCCCTTCTAAATGCTTTGGGCTTAAGTTGCTCTTCTTCTACTAGACCACTGAGGTTCAACATTAGGTTATTTGAATTCACTCTTTTTCTGATGTGGGAATTCACTGCGTAAATCTCTCTCAGACAACTATTTTCATTGTGTCCCAAAAGTTGTACTATATTGTATTGGCATTATCATTTAGTTGTAGAAATTGTCTAATTTCTTTTCCAATTTGATCTATGACCCATTGGTTGTCCAGGAGGGTGTTATTTAATTTCCATGTGTTTATGTAGTGTTTTTTGTTTCTTTTTCCATGGATGTCCAGTTTCATTGCACTATGATCTGATAATACTCATAGGGTAATTTCAGTTCTTTTGCATTTTCTTAAGCATGTTCAAAGGCTGATTGTGTGGTCTGTTCTGGAGAAAGTGTCGTATGCTGGTGAGAAGCTTGTGTATTCTTTTTTTTTTTAATTTTTATTTATTTATTTTTTCTTGTTTCAGAACATTTGTCCATTCACTCATTTTTTTATGGCCGGCTCAGCCTGCCCCGATGGCAGGGCTGGCGCAGCATGTGGTGCCGGGGATCGAACCGCGGTCCCTGAAGCCGCCCAAGCTTTTCCAGGCAGGCGCTTTAGACCACTGAGCCATCCCGCTGGGCCCCAAAGCTTGTGTATTCTTGTTGGGTGGATCACTCTATGGATATCCACTAAGTCGATTTATTTACTAAGGTTTGATTCAGCTCTGATACTTGTTGATTCTTTTTGTCTGGTTGATCTATTTTTGAACGTGTATTGAGGCCTCCATTATTTATATTAGTGCTTATCTCATTTTTCATATCTATTAGAATTTGCTTTATATAGATGTACACAGCGGTGTTTGGTGCATATATTTTCATAATTGTTATATCTTCTTCTTGCATTATCCACTTGATAAGTATATAGTATCTTTGTCTTTTCTGATCACTCCTGGCTTGAAATTCACTTTCTCTGAAAATAGAATAACTACCCCTGCTTTTTCTTCCAGGTTCCTATCACATGGAATATTGTTTTCCATCATTTGACTTTCAGTCTATGAATTTCCTTTTGAGTTAAATGTGTTTCTTCTAGGTAGCATATTGTTTGGTCTTGTTTCTTGATCCATTCTGACAATGTTTCATTTGATTGGTGAACTAAGATCATTCATATTGATCGATATAGCTAATATATATTGATGTATCCTTATCATATTAACTTTCTATTGCTGGTTTCTGTCTTATGTTTCTTTTGCTGCTGAAACAAAATGCTCAGTGCCCAATATTAAGGGAGGGAAGGTTTATTTAGCTGACAGTCTGTGGAAGCTTCATTCCATAATCACCAAGACAGAAGGTAGGAGGGTGACGTGGTGGTGGAAGATATCAAAAGCGGTGAGGGCAAAATGGGGAGGGGCAAGCCTGTTTTCCCTCTTTATGTTGCATGCAGCCTACCTACCCTAGAGCAGGTGTAGTGCTCACAGCCACAATCCTAGCACTAGACAATGAACACATCACAAACTAAATTCACCACTCTCCAGAAAGCCAGGCCCCTGTGCCTGCTTGGGTCTTCTGGAGGACATACTGATACAAACGATAACAATCCCCTTTCTTTCCTTTCTGCTTAATTGTTTGCCTTGCCTGGTGGATTTATTCCCCTATTGTGAATCATTGAATTGCTGTCTTCATTCTCTTGTTCTAGAATATCCTTCAGAGCTTTATGGAGTGCTGCTTTGGTGGTCATGAATTTCTTCAAGCATTCTTTTTTTTTTTTTTTTTAATGTTTTTAATACAGTATCTCACTACACAGATCGAGGGGAACTCATAGTGCTCCTCCTGTTTTCAGCCTCCTGAAAGGTCCAACCTGGATGGCTGAACCCACGCAGTTATGGACTAGACACACTGACGTGAGTGAAGCAGGTTTATTAGAAGTGCTTGCAGGGGCTTCCTTACAGACCAAGGCAGCACCAGACAAAGGGGAGCAGGAGACTTTATAGGATCTTTTTTTTTTTTTTTTGGTGGGGGGGGTGATAGCAGGCTGGAACAGCCAGGTAACAGCCAAATTATGGGTTTCAGGGTGGGCTGGGAACAAACAGATCTAGGAGGACATCATTTATCTTCCTTTTTAATTTTGTTTATGTCAGAAGGGAGTGAGTTGAGATCAACACAGGTCAAGGGGAAGTGAGCTGAGACCAGAGTACAATGTGGGGCAGGGTTGGGATTGAGGTTGGGTAGTTCACCTAGGAAACAGAGGGAAGGAATGTTTGGGGGCAAGGTGCTGAGGAAACTTTGAATCCTGACCTATCACCTCCCAAGCACTGAGATTATAGACACACGCCACCACACCCACTTCCACTCTCTGACTCAGCACACCCCAGTGCCAAGGCTGGCACAGCACGCATGGAATTGAACCTGGTCCCTGCATCTGCATCAGCAGGCCTTTTAATCTGCTGAGTATCTGGCTAGGCCTCTTCAAGTGTTCTATGTCATGGAAGTATCTTATTTCTCCATCAATTTAGAAAGATAATTTTGCAAAGCTCATATCAATCTGAGTTTGAGGCACTCTCTTTTGCTTCATGGCAAGTTCTTCTTGACTTAATGGTTTGAGCTGAGAAGTTTTCTGTGATTCTGATGGAATTTCCTTTATAGATGATTTGTTTCTTTTTCTCTAACAACTTTATTATTCTGTTCTTGGGTCGAATTTCTGAATTCTTGATTAGTATATGCCTTACTGTAGTTTTTTCTCATCATGACTATTTGGAGTTCTTTATGTCTCACCAAATATATCCCAAATTCTTTTTCCATGTTCGGAAAATTTTCTGCTTTCACTCCTGTGAACAGATATTTTTTTCGTGCCCTTCATGCTGTCTTCTGATTCTTCACTGATGCCAATGAGACTTGCATTTGTCTTTTTTGCATCCTCTAGCAACTATTGTATTTTTGTGATCCCTTGCTATTTTTAGGAGGTCTTTCATCTGATGATCACCTACAACCGCCTTGTCTTCTAGATCTGATGTTCTGTCTTCACGTTGCCTGACCACTGCATATACTTTCAGTAGAATTTTTAATCTCCTGAATTTCTATTTGAGTGTTTTATAGAATCTTGTTCTTTTCTGTATTGGGCATTCATGACTCCCATGCCTTTCCAAACTCCTCTACTGTTTATTACCATTATTATTATTATTATTATTATTATTATTATTATTATATATCTACTCTAGATTTGCTAACCATTTCCTTTATCATGATCATCATTTATGTATCTCTTTTGTTTTAAGAGATTTATTGAATACTTCTGCTATCATTTCATAAAATTCAGCTTGAGGGCTTTTGTTTTTTTTTTTTCCACTGCAACACCCCTTTGATTTGCTTTGGACAAGCTGGGAGCTATGGGTTGCATCTTGCTTCCATGTTTTCTCTTTGCTGTGTTTGTTTTCTGCATTGAGGCTTGCAAATTGTTTATGATGGGTACACCTCTTTAGGAAATGACTACTTTTCATGGATGTCTTCTAGGTATAGCTGACTTGGATTTTGAGTCTATCTCAAGATCCTGCCTCTTCTATTTATTATGGATTAAAGGTTGCTGCCTGTTTGGCTTAGCACCCAGTTCTTTGATACCGGCTGGAGTATTAGACTGAGCCCTAGACAATCTAGGTATTAGAATGTAAGGAAGGGGGCTGGGGAGATAGCTCCATGGCACAAGCACCTTCCTGGCAAGTGCAAGTTGGTGAGTTCGAACCCCAATCCCACAAAAAAAAAAAAAAAAGAGAGAATGTAAGGAAGACTACAACTGTATTACCTTGGCTATAGTAACATAGTCAAACACAGACTGGCACTGACCAACTGTGATAACTACTAGTTGCCTTTAACTTTGTGTAGAGAGCTCTTCCTAGTCCTTATCTTGGTCTAAGAAGCTTATATTTGTAATCCCAGAGATGAGTTATCGTAATCTAATCAAATTAATTCCAATCTACCACTTTGAGTGCAACCGATGGTGAGAATAAAGATGCCAAAACATGTTTATAATTATGGGGGGCCAAGGGGTCCTAAGTCCAGCCACAAAGATGACTATCCAGAAAAAAGGCCCTTACTCAAAACCAGACTCACCTTTTATTCATTTGTAAAGAGGAGAGTGGCTTGAGAATGAGTAACTGAGTGGAAGGAAGTACATAGGTGACATGGCTAGGCTAGGTAGGACAGCATTTGCCTGTTATATACAAAAAGTAGGATATGCAGAGAGAGTAAGCTGCATGACACAACTGAGATGGTATCTGATGTTTTGGGGTCTGATGCTCCAACTCTGATATGTAATCTTTCAAACCCCAGGAAGTCATAGTCTCTATCTCAGGCTGAATCCCAGTTCGTATTAAAGAACAGCAGGTGGGAGTTATCAGGGAAACATGCATGCCATCTTCAAAGACTACTACCAGCACCTTAACTAAACCAATATGCATTGCTTAAAGCCAATTGAAAGGATAAGGAAAAATCTTAGCCAGCTCTGTAAGTATCAATACAAGGAAATAGGGTCAGGCTCAGCCAAAATGGAGACAATAGGTCTTCTTTAAAGGAGAACTGTCCCTGGTCCTGCATGCCATGCCAGCCCCACCCCTGGGACACGCTGAACCTGGCAACAGAGTCCAGGCATGGTGGTAGCACAAAGCTGTAATCCCAGCACTGGGGAGGCTGAAAACAGGAAGATCATGAGTCCAATCTGTATAGTGAGACCTTGTACCAAATACATGCATACATATATACATACATACATACATACATACATACATACATACAAGAGAGCTGCTCTATAACTCTGCATAAGATCTGTAGTTATATAACAAAATGTAAGACAGGAGCTGGGGAAATAGCTCAGCAGTCTAAGTGCCTGCATGAAAAGTGCAAGGACCCAAGTTTGATCCCCGATACCACACACCATGCCAGCCCCAGAGACCCTGTATCAAATAAATAAATTAAATATGCCTGAAAAATCTAAGACAAATTTTAAAAATATGCAGTAAATATCCACTCAGTACAGTAATTTTGCCATGAAGGAAGACAATGTAAAGCAGATAAGAGAAAAACAATTAAATAAAAAAAGAGAGATAGAAGCAAGGCTGATGGACAAAGGAACATTACCCAAGCCTTGGAAAACCGGAGAAGAAGACAATGAAAGAAGAAGGGAAGAAACAAAAATAACAAAGCAAAATGAAAAAACTAAGAACAGTGTTCACGCTCATGAAAAGACAAAGCAATCCAATAAAAACCTAAAACAACAACCAAAAAAAAGTTCAAAAACAATGGAAAAGAAAGGAAGATTTTCTATGATTTCAAACCTGTAGTCTATAGTTTTCTCTGATCTATAGTCTTATAGTAGTGTCCAGTTCAGGCTGGTTCTTAAGGGTGCAGCCAGAGGCAGATCCACGCTGGATAATCCCCGAAATCTGGCAAGAGGATTGGGGTAGGGTGCCAGCTGTGATATTTTCAAATCTATAGATGCTTAGGTATATCTGGCCTCTGATTGTTGGGTTGGTGCCTGAGTTATTTACGTTATACCATTCTGGGTGTCTACTGCCAGCTCCCGACCCTAGACATCTCCCATAGTTGTACCTTACCTAGTCATTGTGGGGTTTTATTTTATTTTATTTTTGAGACAAAGCACTTTTTCATGTATTTGGTACAGGGCCTACAGGATATCACTACACGTATCTGACTCATAGTGATCTTCCTGTTTTCAGCCTCCCAAGCCCTGGGATTACAGGCATGTGCTTTCACATTCAGTCTCAGTCACCATTTCAGTACACCCCAGGGGCAGGGCTGGCATAGCATGTGGTACCAGGGATCAAACCCCAGTCCCTGTACCTGCCTAAGCAAGCACTTTAGTCTGCTGAGCTATCTGGCCAGCCCTGAGGCAAAGTCTTACTGCGTTATTCAGCCTGGACTCACTATTTTTCTGTCTTAGTTACTTTTCTCTTGTTGCTGAGATAAAATACCAAATACCCTAATTTAGGGGGGAAGGTTTATTTAGCTCTTAGTTTATAGAATCTCAGTTTATACTTGACTGGCTCCAAGGCAGGGTAGCACAATTCCTGGCAGGAAAGAGACAGAAAAGCAACAAGGGAAGACAAGCCTCTTTCTCTCCTTTATATCTTACACAGACTACTCAGCACCAAGCCAATCAGTGGCTGATTTACCACTCATGCACCCTTAGTCCTAGCATCACACACTCCAGATCCAGCTACTTCTGGAGAGGCCCTATGCCTGCATGTGACTGTAGGAACATCTAGACACAAACCATAATAGTAATTGAGGCTGGCCTCATGTTAGTATCAGTTCTCTGGCCTCACTCTCCCAAGTGCTGGGATTATAGATGTGCGCCACCATGTCCAGCCTCTGTGGGTTTTAACAATGGAGCCCTGAAGTGACCCAATCCACATGGTGGGCACTGTGGCACACTCCTGCAGCTCAGCATCCTGAGTGGCCCAAAGCCTAACAAAGAGCCTAGCGAGGACTCCAGGACAAGCAGTGGTGACCTTGGCATTGGCTCCGGAGGAAGAGACCATATAGTTACAAGAGCTTATCAGCCCCATTGCATTGGGAGTTAGATTTTCAACAAATTCAAACTAACAAGCAATCAAAGGGAAAACAGGTCTTTTCTGCAGCTGATGCTATCATTGCTTGTGGATGCTAATGTTTCTGGAAGAACCTTGAATGCCCAGGGACTTTCAAACCCTGCTATTCATCATCTTCAGTCCTCTTTTGACCACTTCAGCACTGGGATTGCCAGGGACCTGGACGCACTGGAGCACATATGCCCAGGAGTACATGTACTCTTCTGATACTACTCCCATGTAAGACGGTGTTCTAGTGTCAAACATTGACAAAGTGAGGACTTTCTACTTGAAACCATGGCTGAACAGGGCAAAGCACTGGCTTTATGACACCACTCATGGAAGCCCATTTGTGATGTAATGTGGAAGGCTCACAGCACAACTTGATTCATGGGATGTGTTCACAAAATCTCATCTGAACTTCCATAGCCACAAAATATTCCTGATATCTTTATCATCACTTCTGCTATTCACTGCAATAGACTCTCATTGCTTGGATTGTGATGTATAATTGAAATTATAAACTCTGGAGAAACAGAAAGTGTACCTAAAAATAAACAAACAAACAAACAAACAAAACCAATGGAGCCCTGAGATAAATGGTGTTCTACAAAGCACTGCTTCCAGGGGACACTCAGTCACGGGCTGGGGTCACTCACCAGTTATTGTAGTGCTCAGCATCCACTGCTCTATTCCACCACTGTTTCTTCCTGGAGGCCCTTGGAGTCACCTGTTTTCAGGGTGTCTCCATAGATCCGATCCTCCCCTTTCATGCCACAAGTCAGGAGTGAAGGAGGAAGAATAGATTGCTCTTTTCTAAGCACTGAAGTCCATCTTCACTTCCTCCATAGGCTCTAATTTCAATTTCCTTTCAGGCCCTGGTGATCCAACTCCCTCCTCCATCTCTTCCTCCCTTGCAATATTTGCACTCCAAATCTTGGAGAGGCTGATTTGTTGCTGTTTACTACTCCACCATCTTTCCAGAAGCCACTAATGCCATTCTTCAGGGCTGCCATCCTCCTGACCTAATCCCTTACCAAAGAACCCACTTCTTAATTTTATTGTTAGCGATTAAGTTTCAGTGTATGAATTTTGGAGAAGATACAAACATTCAGGCCACAGTAACCCAGTGGGAAGACTTACGAGGACAAAGAAGAAATGAGAGATCTCATCCCTACTTGAAGAAGTCTGTGTTACTATCAAAAGATACACACACTTGGCCACCATTGGAGGTTATAGAAAGGTGCTTTAGGTAGAGAGTACCCAGATGGCCAGTCCCCAGCTAAATAAAGTAGAGCAATGGTCAAAGAAGAAAGTCAGGGAGGCATCAGCACAGTGAGAGAGAGCTTCTTCCCAAGGTGGGGTGATTGTCTGCTACTCCTTGGGGTCCTCCGCTCATCACTCCAGAACTCTTCCCACAGTCTAGAGTCCCCTGTGTGACTAGGTATTGTCTGTTATTGCAGCACACCTACACCTGCAAGTGCTACACAGAACCTCTCTGGGGAGATCATTCCACTACTGCATGTGTATTATTATTATATTTATACAGTAGGCTATGGGAGTAAGAAATAGGAAGATGCATGGTGATGAGGGGAAACTCGTTATTATTAAGGAAATAAGTACACAAAGGGAAAATACTAGACAGGCCAAAGACCAGCAAATATCTGATCTGTAGCCCAAATCTTCAGCCCTCTTCCAAACAATCTGGCTTAGTAAAGTACCATAGAGGTGCACGTAGAGGGCTGTGAGAGCAGTTAACAACCCCACCCCGTGGAAGCTCCTTCTCCCTCCTTTTCAGGGAGCATAGCTGGGAGAGTCCAGTCCAAAAGAATATGCCTTTTTGGCTAATAAATTCATCCTCCCATCCATCCATCTATGCACAGACTCACTTGCTTATTGTCTTAGAGGCTAAGACACCTATAGTTCAAATAAGGGAGAGAGTTGTTTTGGGCTTGTTATGGTTTATGTTTAGTTGTCCCCCCAAAGCCTCATGCAATCATGGGGTGGGGACTTCTGAGTTTGAGACTTGATCCATGATCCACTGGGATTATGTGTTTTAGTAGTGATGAGATTATCGATCTGAGTACTGCTGGGAATTATAGGTGTGTCCTGAGGTGGATAAGCTAAGACAGAGAGCCTGATGGAGTATAAAGAGAGACAGAGTCAAACTGTTGCTCCCTGCTCCCCTGGTTGGTCAGTTGCTTCTGTTGCAATTGTTGCTGTTCCGCCACCATGAACTGGATGCTCTCTGCCCTGTTCCACTCAGCCTTGGGCCAGCTGAATATGGACTGAAACCTCCAGTAACTGAGCTAAATAAACCTTTCCTTCCTTCATGTTGAGTGTCAGGTATTTGTCCCAGCAATGAATAAAAAGTAACTAAGACAGGGCTTATGATTTCTAAAGTTTCAGTCCATATTCAATAGGCTTAAGCACAACAGTAGCCTAGTAGAAGGGCTGAGGTACAAGAAAGCTATTCACATCATGGCAGCCAGAAAGCATGGAGAGAAGGCAGGTTCTGGGATGGAGGCATCTTCTACCAGGCCATGCACCCAGTGGCCCATATCTTCCCATCTCCTAACAGCAGATTCATTCTGAGTTCATCAGTGGATGAGTCCATGGAGGCATAAAGCACTCCCATGATCCTTCAAAGGCACATGAGAATCCTGAGGGGCATCCTAGATCTAAACCATTATGCTTAGTCGACCCCATAGAATTGTTGCTGCATGCCAAACACACGGGAGATAAGATGAACAAATTCAGCCCCTGCCCATCCCTACACTCTAGTGGCCTGAGAGCGAGACCCCATTTGCCCTTTTCTCAAGCTAGGGTGCTAGGGGCTAAGAGGGTTGACTAGGAAGGCAAGGGGCTAGAGAATAACTATGAGACTCTGGTATAGTCATCCCAGACAAGGGAAAGGAAAGCAGGGCATGGAGAGGAGGCGGCGAGATCAACTGGGATCAGAAATTCAGAGGACATGCATGAGTTAAGTTTTTACTTCCCTCTGGCCCAGCCTTCCCAGGAGTAGTTTCCTAACCAAACTAAGGCAGACAGCATCGTCTCACAGCCACTAACAATTTCCAGAAATATCAGTAGTCTGCACCAGTCATTTTGTAATGAAAGACAATATTCAAGACAATTCTGGAATAAATTCCTGAAGACCACCTAATTAAAATGAGATGGAATTCTCATTAGATACATACAGACTAGCCTCCAAACTGATTGGGACAGTCACTCCCCACCCAGAAGCAGTGCAGCAAGGTTCACCGACATCAATCTCCCCAAGTGTGTCTAACATGCACAAGACTCTGGACCCATACCCAGTGTCATATAATTAGAAATAATAATTAACTGATAATAAAAAGATAAATCTCTCTTATGAGCTAAGAGGAAGACGTGGAGCAGCTACTTCCCAGTGCATCCACTTTTCAAGTCCCATTCACTCTGGGCATTGTCGGCAGCAAAAGTGAGATAAGATAACAGGAAATCACTGAAGGACTGCCACGCAAACAGTTTACATCTGAGTCCCCCACAAATGCGCACAGTCCTTTTCCTTCCTTTGGCACCTCCTCTGTTACCCATGACATTGTTGATGTCTGAACTTGTCTGAAGTATGTTTTATGCCTATGGACTTGATGAGCCTCACTTTGCCAGAACTCATTTGCAGAGAATCAACTTTCCACAGCCTTTGAAGAAACTGAAGATGGATAGGAACAGAGCAGAGGGACTTTCCTGACAGCCTCATGGTTGACAGCCCAGGAGGGCCTTGGATAGCAAGTCCACAACTGCAAATTAGAATAGATAGCAATGGGTCTGGGGAGATAGCTCCGAGGCACAAGTGCCTGCTGGGCAAGTGCAAGGTCGTGAGTTCGAACCCTGGTCCCACAAAAAAAAAAAAAAAAAAAAAAAAAAAGAATAGATAGCAAAGGTTTCTAGGTATGTGAGCAAAACCAGTTAAAGCATAAAATGGAAAAGAAGACCCCAATTATAAGACACAGAAGCTGGGTATGGTGGGACACAGTAATTGAAGTGTTTAGCTGGCAGACACAGGAGGATCACCTAGAGTTCAAGGTCAGTCTGGACTACATAGTGAGACTCTATTTCAAAAAGCAAAACAAAGCATGCAAAAACAAAATAGAGCAAAGAAAGTGAAAGTAAGGCTGAGGGCCAGCGAGTTAGCTCAGCAGACTAAGTGCTTGCTTAGGCAAGAACAGGGACCAGGATTTGATCCCCAGCACTACATGCCTTGCTGGCCCCACCCCAGGCACGCTGCACTGTCCACTGAAACTGGGTGTGGTGACACACACCTATAATCCCAGCACTTGAAGAATCTGAGCTGCGTAGTAGTGATACCCTATGCCAAGGACATTAGAAAGGAAGAGAATAAGGAGAGGAAAAGAGGGAGAGAGACAGAGACAGAGACAGAGAAAAGAAAGGCTAGAGATGTAGTCTAGTAAACAGTTGCCTAGCATACATGAGGCCTTGGATTTCAAAAGAAAAAAATAAAGACAAAGTAGGGGAAGTGGGATCTATAAAATAGCTCATCTTAAATATTAAAACAAATGTCTGAAATCTAGATTTTTAAAAAAAAAAACCCTAGGTCACTGGAAATATGTAAAAGCAGATTTAAATCCAAAAAAGGTGTATGTTGTTAGATAGAAATGACCAACACCATTAAAGAATTTGTTCTTCTTAGGTTAGCACACAAATTATTGCAATCCAAATAAAAAGACCATCTTTTTTTGAGGGACAAGAATTCTTAGATAATGAAACAATTATGTAGTTCATTTGGGTGAAGAAAGATGCCTAAATAATCAGGAAACCACCACAGGAGCAGCAACTGGGGACAAAGGAATGGCCCTTCTGCCCTTTAAACAGTGTATAAGTTTCCTTATAGGTTAAAAAAATGACACGGGGCATGAATAACAACGTGGTAGAACATGATGGTGTGAGATACACAATTCAAAAGAAAGACAGACTGAACTACATATGTGTATTAGTTACTTTTTGCTCGTTGCCGGGACAAATACCCAACACTCAAAATGAAGGAAGGAAAGGTTTATTTAGCTCACAGTTTGTGGAGGTCTCAGTCCATATTCGGTTGGCCCAAGGCTGAGTGGAGCACGGCAGAGAGCATCCAGTTCAAGGCAGCAGAACAGCAGCAAAATGGTGGCAGAGGCAGCCAACCAAACAGGGCAGCAGAGCAGCAGCACCAGCTAGAGCTCCAGTCTGTCTCTCTCTCTTTGTACTACATTCAGGCTCTCCACCTTAGCTCCCGCCTTAGGCTACACCCATAATCCCAGAAGTACTTCCACCCATAATCCCATCAGTACTAAAACCCATAATCCCAGGGATCATGGATCAAGTCTCAAACTCTAGAAGTCCCCGCCCAGTGACTCCATGACGCTTTGGGGGGACAATGAGACATAAACCATAACATTCCGCCCCTGGACCCCCAAAGTCTCATACATTTCCCTTTATACAAAAGACATTTTAGTCCATCTGGAAGAGTTGCCAAAGTCCCAATAATTTCAGCATTGCTGAAAAGTCCAAATCCCAAGTTTCCTCGAAGATCCAAGGCAAATTTTCATCTGTGAGCCCCTGTACAATAGAAGAGTCA